>LUCM01010038.1:375665-413292 GCA_008360955.1 Fasciolopsis buskii
GGACTGTTTTGCGTGCTGTTTGTAGTATACGAACGGTCACAGTCTCCTTCGGCTTACGAGCGACCGGTCACAGTTTCTACCAATTTTTACTTGCCAGTAAAGCATATCTCAGTATCGAATATTAGGCGTTAATTTTTCTTGTGTCGTACGCCACTAATCAGACTGAGCAAATACACGCAAAATCCAAGTGACTGTTTAGTAGGTATTCAACTGGCTAGCGGTTGGCTTCCACTTTGGTGCCGGATGCCAGCTTGATGCAAAATCAACAAATGATTTTCCCGGAAGTACACATTACTTGTAAAATCAACGCGGCAAAACATGAATTTATGTTATCCAATTTTAGACTTGGAAATTCCAGTTGTTTTAAGTAAAGCACAAAACGTTCCAATTAAAACTGCTTTCTCTCAGCCACACGTGGCTATTTTCAAGATCCCCAAGTTATGGTCGTCGGCGACGATGAGTACAGAGAATGGGATTTGCAGTGGCAACTAAC
This sequence comes from Fasciolopsis buskii, assembly GCA_008360955.1. Classification (NCBI taxonomy): domain Eukaryota; kingdom Metazoa; phylum Platyhelminthes; class Trematoda; order Plagiorchiida; family Fasciolidae; genus Fasciolopsis; species Fasciolopsis buskii. The sequence continues at coordinate 376,159 of LUCM01010038.1, forward strand.
TAGATTTCCCTAACGAAGGCACTTTATTATTATTATAAGTATAATTATCATTATTGATAATAACCCTGTGAACAAAATGTGTGCAGGAGCGTTCCTTATAGCTTTTACATATACATTGTGGTATCGATTTTTGCTGGATATTGCTTGGCTCGTAAGTAGGTTTTTACTTCTTATCCTGATGAAATCTGACCGTAAAGTGTGCACCGCCAGTAACGGGCCGAATACATCCATATTTTCGAGAGTTCATGAGGCAGTTCATGAGATAAGAGATAAGAATCCGGATCGCTTGCACTTCGGACAGGATAAAACAAACAACCTAATCCACCTGCCCATTCCAACCCGTGAAATCGGGTTAAAATCATTGGTCACGTGTATCGTTTCCTTTCCCCATCCCAAGCGGGACCAGTGTGCGCTAATGATGGACAGAGATTCTTATACCAAATACATCTTCGGTTTTGGAATTAACATGGGTGTGAGATGGGAGCATGCAGCTACGATTGACGATACTTTTCGAATGGTTTCAACTACTAGCACAAATCTGGTTTGCTGTATAGAAAATTCTTCATCCAACTCTGTGAAATATCCTTACCTACACTAGACAGGCTGTGATTGGCGCGAGCAAGTTAACTTTACAGGAATTTTCTTTTTGTCGCCAACCTCCAGCACTTTTGTCCTTTTCTTCTTCGCTTTGTTGATTGCTGGTCCCGTGTGACCATTTTGTTAAAGGATTTCTAAAACATCAATTTGTTTGTCTTCCGAAGTATGTTTACACTGTTTTTTTAAGGGAACATGGTTTCGTTTCTGCCTAAACAACAAAAAATCCAGATAATTGTGTGCTATCAAATCCACTGTGCTATCAATAGATGCGCCTGTTCTTGTTCTATACTACTGGTATTAGTCTTTTCATAAGCAGCTCTTTATTTGGATCAAGAAGCCCTACGAATTTCAGACGTAATTTCAGGTCAAGATTTCATTTTCAGTGGGAGGAAAGCCGACTCTCTTATCTTTTCGTGTTACGAAATGTGTTATCCGTAATAGTACACTCCAGAATGACATGAATTTTTGAACAGGGTGCACTCAGAAGTTAGACATTGCTTCACACGAACAAAATCAGGTTAAAACGGCACTAGAATAAAAAAACGCACCGTTGTCTGACGTTTCCGTCTAGACGATAATCACACCCTACAAGAATCAATAAAGAAGAATTGGGGAGTAGTTTTTGTAACCCTAGTGGCGAATTCCCTCCCATCTATAATCTCTTTTAACGTGAACCAACGTGAAGCTTACCACTTTTCGTTCCTACCAGAATGGATAATCTTGATAGACGTGAGACAAACTTCCGGTGCATTTCTCTCAGGAGGTTTTTTTTTCTTCATTGGATCGCTGCTCGCCATGCATCTATCAGTGAAATAAAATGTTTGCCGCGTTAGGGCATGCTTCAGTTTGCCATCTTAGGTAGAATTATCATGCGACATCATTTATTGCGTGTTTAATGCACCAATCATACCAGCTTCACTTTGAGTCATTGTATTAGCTTCACCTTACTCGGGAAAATTGTGCATACAATATTGGTAACATCATTGCATGGGATTAAGGTAGGGCACAGTTTTTCCGATAGCGCAGGAGAACAGACTAGACAGTTTACACAGGCTTGTTCTGGATATTTAAGGAATTCTGAAATAATTATTCGTTGTCAGTTAAAACCAAAATAAGCAACTGGAAATCCACTTGAAACAATATCGAGAAGAGAACAGAAATTTCCCTGGCGACCCCGATTGTCCGTTGGCGGGATGGAATATTCAGATTTATTTTGTCAGGCTTCCTTAATGTATAGAGAATTGTCTTCGCCCTGTTAGGGTGACGGTTTCCAATGAATCTATGATTAAGAGAACCGTTTCTATCGGCCAAATGACCAGATTCAATATTTTGAAAATGACCCAGGATAAACTGGACCGTTCCAGGAGCCGAGTTTAAGATACTTGAACTATTGGTCAGATGCTCACTTTTCATGTGCAGACAAACTTATACAGTTACCCAACCGTAAACAAGTGTAGAGTTGTTATGATAATTTCGCCAGTCGGAAATCTTGATACATTTACGAATAAACATAAGAACTGTTTCACAAACAGCAATTAATGTAAGTGACCATGCATTGTTTTTTGTCCTCAGCTCTTTCGGATGTCGAGTGCTCAATCACGGCAATCAGTTGCACGAGGGGTACAATCCTAACCTCCATGATTGTTCCCGCCGTCATAATTTCCCTCCTTCTATGCATTATCATTTGTGTCCTCCTCGTTCGAGTTTGCAGACCACAGTCGCGTACGGCACATGCGTGGAAGGCCAGTCCCACTTCCACCTTCAATGCAAACACTATGCAGAATTCACAAGCAACAAATGAGCCGTCGAAGTCACAGTTCGCGGAAGCTCAGTCGTCGTTCATTCCGACAGCAAGACAACAATTGTCTATGACCAGCCTGGCAAACGACCACCTACCGGTTTACTTCAATCAGTTTGACCAATATGATTCTGAAAGTACAACAAAAACAAAAAAGCCGAATTTTAAGTCTGCTTTCCTGTCACCGGCAGCATTAGACGTGGAATTGACCGAATCAAATCGACAAAAACAGGTGCTCGTTCACCATTTAGGGAGAAAAAATATGGTTCCAATTCTGCCGGGTAATTGGCATCGAGATTCAACGGAATGTCAGGAGTTCTGTCGTTATTCAAACACACTTAATCCTCACTACCAGGAATCCGTTCGGGCTCGAGGAAGCGATTCCGAGGTCCGTTCCATTTGCTTAGAAGCTCGTCAAAAAGTTGAGAGGATTCCGGTTTACGGAACTTTGCCTGGAACTGTGTCCACTCTTGGGACCCAGAATCCCTATTATGCTAACTCCGGTTGTATGACCTTTACTCTGTCCAGGCAAACACAGCCATCGAGAAATTCCACTGTGGTTAAAGGAAAACCTTTGCGATTCTCAGGAGCTGATTCCCAATGCAATGTTGATGCACTGTGATGGCTGTGCAGGCGCATTCTTTGTACTTTATCATCCCAGACTGGCATGGCTCATTTTGCATTCCGAACCGAGTAGCGCGTCCATTTGTGATTATGTCGTGAGAAAAAATGTGAATAGCAGTCAACGGAGGACCTTCACATGGGGAAAAATGTTACCTAATTTATCATTTGCTAGAAACACCTAACCTAAAACATTCTGGAGGAACATCAAGGAGATAAACATTTGAGCCGAGAAAAATCGATATTTCTAAAATTGTTTAGTATGGTTCATATTTCCCCATAATAAAAACTTTTGAGAAAACTCTTACTGTTTTTCACCAAGTAGATCCCCTTGAGAAGGATGTAAGCAAATTCTGGACATTACTTATACACGATCCGTCTATGAACGACGGTGTTTTCATTCAATAAACTAGTCGGCCGAAGCCTACTCCCAATGTGTGCATTGAAAAATACATATTAAAGAAATTAAATAAATTTCAGGACAACAATCAAGTTACCGTCGTTTTTTTTGTTTTTTGTTAGATAACGCGTCACAGTTCGCAATTTGTCGATTGTCCGGTCAGCGTGGACAACGCTGCTTGAAAATGGACCCACAAATGAAGGTTGCATGTGTGCTCTTAAGTACGCAAGGGTGTAAGCATTTGTTTATTCAGAATGGAAAATCTGCTTATCATTTACCCAGGGAGAAGCCGAATCCATGAACCCGAAGTCGACCTTTGGTAGCACAGCGTGTAAATGGATTTTCCATTCCATATAGTATCTCGTAAATCCTACCGCCTCAGTATGTCTGAAGGTCAACCGCCCATTTATCACAATTTACCGGTACACAAATAACCAAGCAGAACATTGTCCGCTGGCAAGCTGGACGCATTTCCGCATCTTACTGCATAGCCCAAACCCGGGGGACAAACGTTAGCCAGGAAGGCTCAGAAAGTCAATCAGTGGGGAAAAATGACTACTTATTGGCCCAGATACTAAAGCACTCTCGTGAGTGGCCAAATGTCTTGGGTGTATTAATTATACTTAGTCAAACAAAAGTCATCTATTTGATCGACGTTTGACCAAAGCAGATTCGAATGCAACTTGATGGATTTTCGACTGCACATCTTGTACAAATATATTTGATCCCTGATACCCAAATAGACCTTGGTCTTACTTTCAGTATTTTTCCCGGCAATTTAATTTAATGCAAATCACAGCAGTTTAAAATGTCGTCATTTAGACAGGTGAATTATTCATCCACACGTAGACTGACTGTTAGTTGATCGATTGGAATAATTTGTTCTGATGTGACCGGAAAAATCAAAAGCATATGCGGAGGTTGTTTGAGGGTTTCATTTGCCACCACGGTACATCAATCATCAAAAGCAAACATTTCCGGTCACTATTGTTTAAGCTTGTTTAAGTTTGCAGTCATTGCTGCCATTTACTGAATTTTTCTATTAATGTTGGTGTTGTTGTTAAGAAAAGGCATCGGAGTGTCAAAAGGAAACAAGTTAGCTGCTGGTACTGAAACATGCTCCTACAACTATTCCAAAGTAAATTTGGAAATAGGACAAATTGAAATGATTTGTTCAGACGAAATCTTACGGTTCGGTAATTTATTCATTTCGTATGACTGATAAAACCTCTAAAAAAAAAAGTAGACAAGAGAAGCTCGCCGAATATGTCTATGCTTTAATGTGCCTAGGGTTGTAAGACCAACGGGATCAGGACAGGACAGCGATCATTAGTTACCGTGTGTGTTCCTTGCCACTAGGGTAATGCCTGGTTGCCGATTCTCTGTTTGTCAACTTCCCCTCACCGGTTCTTCGCGCACTATCCTGGTGATAGAAGCAAATCAAGAAAAATCTACAATCATTTCACTTCCCTTGAGGACTGAAGATAGTAGATAGACCACAAAACAATGACGAATTTGACATCCTGAGTTTCAAATCTTCGAATCCCGGGTAGTTGTTATCACCGATCGCACAAAAGAATCAATTCTGGGTTTCAGTATCTGTCACAACGTCATGTTTTGGATACATGATCTCCAGCATGACTCAATCATTTTGCACTTGAGTTTAGCACTTGCTAAACTATTGAACGCCTCTAACGAAATCCTTTTCTTTGTGATGAAGTACTTCCGGGGTGTCATATTGACAATTTGTAATTTGCTTCCGTTGACAACAAACTAGAAACGACCTTCAACTTCCTTGGAGTTCACAGTCAGATCAACGCAAGACTAGATGCAGAATTAAACCTTTATTAAAAAAATCCGGTATACTTTTATTTTGAAAGATATAATGCTGATAACACAGCGTTGTTGGTAGATGTAATTCGCCAACAACGCTCTGTTATTAACATTAATTCATTCGCCGTTAAAACCAATACATGGCGCGTCGATTTTTCGATGCACTCCTTAAGTCATTCGGTTTTGATATTTGCAAATCTGGCATACATCAAATCACATGTGCTGTACTAATCACGAAGCCTCATTTGGAATGATCAGTGAAGAGCTCGCAGTAATTCTGGGATTAGTTGCACTACCGTGGATACCAGAAAGTTTTCGGATTTCGAGACGAAGTTTGTAAGCTGGCAAAATTCATCTTTGAAGGCAGCTGAGAGAAAGACGATGACACTGTCACCAGAATTACAGAACGCCTTATTGCAAGCGAGATAAACAACTTGTCTAGTATCTACGAGTCGTAGTTACAATAGTTATTTGTTCACACCGAGTGCCGATCAAAAATATAGGATCACAAAATGCCACAGCAAAATAGTCATTGGGTATTTGGTCATGCGAATAATGGTAATCTGTAATTACCAAGTTGGGAAGCGTGCCATTTTTGGAATCGCATCGATCTGTCGTACAATTTCCGCCAGTCTCAATTGAAGTTCATACTTGAAGAGAGAAAAACTTAAATTCGCCACAACCAAAGATGAATCTACAGGCAAGAATGAAACCAAAAGCATTCGCTAATGAGTAGATGTTATCGCTCGCATGACTCTGAGTTACGACATAATTACGCTTAGCCGCTCTGTCAAATCACATCTATTCTTATTTTTACCCTGAGTATCTGGCTTCCGAGTCGTCTCAAACTATCCACATCTGTTCACATATTCGATCAGCGAAAAGTTTACTCACGGATCATGGTCATTTAAAAGACTTTCCTTTGCAGTTTCGCATCAAACAGGAGCAGTTTTGCATTCTGTTGGAAGGACACTTATTTTCGTGATGCTAAACAGTGTACGCGATGGCAGAGGAAGCTGGAAAAACTGAAAATCGTTGGATGATAACAAGAAACCTGTGCACAAGCAACAACAATCATAACGAGTTATACAGCTTACACTGTCCATAAGCTGAAATACGTTTGTTCGCGAAACAGCTTATGAGACATTTTCTTTTATTGCACGAGTGGATAATTTACAAGCAGAGTGTTGTCCCCTAAAGATTCTCTCAAATTTGTTGGAAAATTGTCTACCTTCATCACTAATGTACTCACTTTCTTGTGGTTTACGTGTGAGAATAACCAAAAAGGGACACTGAATAGCGGTGCAAAATGTCTGTACTAACAAGACTTTGGGTTCTCTCGACCAAGCAAAGGTTGGCTTTAAGAAATGGTCAATCGAACAAATCGCGTTAGGGCGAGGTATTTGAAAATCATTTTATTGGAGATCGCAAAATTAGGCATGCACTGGATTGGGTAATCACAGTGTCTGCATTGATCATTCTCTCTCTTGAAATTTGGGCAGCTCCTCTGATAGAGCCTCCCATGCACACACACGGTCGAAAGTATTCCTTTGAAAAATTCAGCAAGGACTAATCATACTGTCGATGATACCAAAGCTCCAACTTGTTAATTATTGGCAAAATTTAAAACAATTAATCTCGAACCGCAGTGTCTGGTTTTAAATAGTTCATCGAAAAGAGCGAACAGAAAACTGCCTGAGAATGAGATTCTTAAAGTCGCCAATTACTAGGCGAACAAAAGAAATAACTGATGTCACACACTTGGTTCAACTGAGTTTAGTTAATCTGCATGCACTGACAATGAATAATGATTTAATGAGTGTCGCCAGCCTAATGATCCAATAAAAGACATCAATACATAGACTAACTGCGCCAAAAGCGAATTTTTGTTGCATTACTGTTTTGGAACAGTATTCTTACATGAGGGCCTGTAAAGTTTCATTAGCAAGTTGTTATGCACGGACGACCTATGATTCAATTCGTTGGCTGAATGTACAAGTTTGGACTCAAATGTCAGATAACATCTGAAAAAAGTAAACGCCATAAGCTAACTGGCTAATATTTAAGCTTTGGGAATAAATCATTCGTCCAGTGATCGTTCTGCGAGTTAATAGAAACAACTGTAAAGTTCGATGAAGCCTTGTTTCATCTCTCACCATAACTGAAGCAAAGTGACTTGCCGTAGATAAAGTTGCGGTCATACTTGTCGCGGCTATCCGTATGCAGTTTTAAATGTTTTATCTTTTGTTACACTACGTATTTCCAGGTGGTTTACTCCACGGGATATACACTGAAAGAGTTGGCTCTTTATGATGACAACAAACTGGCAAAAGTCAGCGGTGCCAAACTTCTTAGCAGCAGTATTCTCAATTCCCCAATGAAAAACTGCATCAGGTCCATTAGGTTTTCCTAGAATAGCTTGCTTACTTTATGGAAAATAGGTATTTTTACTCATCCGGAAATGCGTTACTTTAGCTAACAGGGACTAAATTTGCAATCTGCATCATCTCTTGTGTTTGGATCGCCAGAGTTATCGATCGTGCACTTTTACCAGGTTTATCGTCTCCCATCAAATAGTACGGTGAACAATCCTATCCAATCCGAACGCCCATCATCATCACCGTTCATCAGCGCTAGACAGCATGTCGTGCCTTACTGATCATGGCCTTTCTCATCGATTTAATCGTTGTAATGGCAAAAGTGATTATGCCAAATGAACTGTGGGTGGACCTACAGGTCCAGGAAACGAAGGCTTTAGTAACAAACATCCGTAAAAAGTATCGTTGTACAATCGCACCCTAATTCTAATCGTTGGACAGAATGTAACAGCACGATCGCCACTGTTCACGGTCCGTTGCCATATTCTCCAATAAATTTGATAAACTGGTTGATGGATCATTTGCACGCTAAAAGCGTGGACGTGAGAGAACCAATTTACTGAAGTTCGCTGTATGTTTCCTAATTTCACGTGTCACGTCATCTATTGACATTCAAATGGTTTCATCCGCAACGTGGGATCAACGGAAAATTAGGCACGGTTTGGTGAGCGAGTGATCGGCATAAGGTACACGTCGACAAAGCCAAAATGTCTGTTAAAGCTGATGCGAAGTGATATTTTAGGAAGCGGTACCCTAAAACAGAAAGGGCTTCAAGATGGACAGAAAATCCGAAACTAGAACAAAACAATTTCCTTAATCTCTCAACTCAGCATAAACAAACGTAGACACTGACTTTACTAGCAGCAGCATACACACTTCACAAGGAAATCTACTACTTAGCGAAAGTTACGTCCTCGTGTATAAACCTGACAAGGCCCAGTTTAGCCGGAAATCCTTGGTGAATTGGAATTTGGTCGTTTTTCAAACACGACGGTCTCACATTTCATTTAGTAGGGCAAATGAGCAAGAGTGAACGGTGCGCATCATGACCATTCACGGGTCCACGAATGAAGGTTCTCACCACAGTCGGTGCGCAAACAGATGAAGTTTGATAAGTTGAGCACATCCGAAGTTTAGGTCACAGTAAGAACACTAAAGGGATACAAGTGATGTTCATCTGCTCAGTGCTTTCTATGGAACTCGGATTAATCACTTCATTTTCAGGCAGTCTTTGCTAAGAACTGAACGTTGAATGACGAAGCTAACTTGGTCGCAGTTTCTTAGCTGTTTGCAATAAGTCGGACCTTCACATTCAAAGAATAATTGGCCCGAACCATCCATTGTGACGAGATTGACGATCATATTCGTACAAATGGGTACCGTTCATTGTAGGCGGTTTCCAGTAATCTGCAGACGGCCAACAACCGAAGAAATCGAAGCCTATCAAAAGTGTTATTCAAACGAATCCGCTTTTATAAGTACTCTCTCTTCCTACTAGAAGAATATTGCATCGCCTATGCTTACGCCATTTTAAATTACCTGACGGTGTTGCATATAAGGACGAAAACGGAGAACGTTTATTTTCGCGAGTAACTTTTGAATCAATCCAAACGAACGAACTCTGTGTAAAGATATCTTTCCAAGCGAAGCTGTATTACATCTTTCCGTACAATATATCAGCATCGCGTAATCCTGGAAACGGTCAGAGTGTGATCTAACCGAAACAGAAACCAACAGGATATGGAGTCTTTAAATTGACCAGCAAATAATTCTACGCCACACAAAAGTTAACACAGAACATGGAACCCTCGAACTTCAGCTTTGAGCCTTCGAGACATTCCACTATCTGAAGGCGTTGAAAATTCAATATGAGGACAGCTTCATCACCAACCGCCGAACCCTGGGTGGCTACCACCAACCGGGCTAAAATACACATCATCGGGGATACAATCCGGCGAATTGCTCACTGAAAATAGATATTAAGAGAAAATGAAGTTATGGTTTGAAGCCTAATTGTTTAAGTTGACTTAATAAATTCGATTATAGACTCACCGCTCTGTTCGTTTATCGCTGTCCGAAAAAGTGTGGCTTCAGAGCCCCATTAGCCTAGCTAGCCAGTTCAGTACTCCTTTTTTAGCTTTTGACGCAGGTTGACAGTAAGTTTTGACCAACCATGGAAGACCGTTATTTGAGTACCAAACCACAGTCCCTGCCATGGTCTTTCGGTATTACTTTTGTATCCTTCCATGCAAGCCCATCATTTAACTGTGAAAAACAACGATGATTATTACCGCACGTTCGTCACAATAATACAGTTAAGTTCGTTCTTGAAATTACACAAAAGTGACTTTTAGGAAAGTGAAACGTCTGGATCACTTTTCATGTGTCAATTAATAAGAACGTTCATGTGATTGCGGACGTTGCCGCGAATGCAATAAAACATGAAAGGCGAAACACTGCAGAATCACAGAACCTAGCAATAACATTGCGCTATTAGCATTACAACACTGGCTGCCTATGCTGCCTGAATATCTCAAGCAAACGTCAACGTAATTGTAAAACGCATCTACGACGCTCTGCAAAACTATTCTTGGATTCTCTGTGTGGTGGGCATTGGGAAGCTGCTTCACTGGTTTATTAAGCTTCCGCAAAACTTGCACGAAAAGTTGAAACATGCTGCTTGAGCATGGTAGAGATGAACGACTGCCGTGTTTTTTATCATGGAAAGTGGGACTTCTACAATAATGTGAAGAACGCATTTAAGAATGTGTTCTGGTAGAGATCTATCAGCTGTGACCTCAATTGTGTTATCCTGTAGACGATTATTTCTTATGGATTTCAAATCTGCTGACTAAGAGAGGTGACTCGGTGACAGAGTGAGTAACACTGTTTAGACAAATCCATGGTTTAGGTTCCCTGATTCAATCAGAACCTTTCTCCTTCCATAAGCATGTGACTCCCTGGTTATTGAAACGGTCTTCAGTGGTGGATACACTGGTTGTCCTCATATTCAGTGAAGCCGAGCGACCAAACTCCAGACAAGATTCATCCGACATTGTACTCATGCTTATTCCTCTAGGAACTGGTCAGGAAGTTATCTTCCGACCTCCTACCCGTGTGCGCACTATACATCGGATAGCTGTGTTGTTTAGCCTTTTAATTAGCAGACGGAATTCGGTTGATTACGGTAACGAAAGGATACGTAGTACCAGTGGGTACGGACTTGTTTTCGGTTCGATCTACGCGAAGAAAGTCAGCAAGAAGACCAAAGAGTAACTGGAATAAGTTCAAGTCATATTTACCACTCAAAGGCTCATGCACAAAGTTGGAAATATTCCGATTGGCGGAATGCGTTCCGTCCAGTCGTCTTCGGGGAATGTTTGGATTTCACGACCACTTGTCGTCATAGTTCCCATTGGCTGCCTCTCTACGCAGGCCAGTGTGACACCTTATCGGATTGCATTACTTGAAGTGGGCATGGACTCATTACAACCTTCCTCTCAAGAATTATTTACCAACTGGGCTTGATGTCGATCTGACTTCGGAAATGGTACTGCAACCGGTGGCAGTGCCTCAGACTCTGCACGGCATTGTCTGTTAAAGGGTCGCCTGGAATCTCCAAGTATGCTACCCAAGTTTGAATCGGACATACCGGTGGGTCTTGCTGAATGTTTGCAGCATGTCTGATAACGATATGGTCGTCCGCCACATAAATGATATCGTTGGCATACCGCTTGTAGAGTGCAAACTTTCTGATCACTGGCTGTAATGAGGTTTTTCAAGTTTTCTTGCCTATATTACACGTTGCTATTTCACGACTGTCATTTATTATCTTCGGATTATGCTGTCTTGCGTCCGTCCGTGATTACTGGTTATGAGTATTTTAGCGCAGTAGCTCCCAGGCACTCGGGTATAACATCAATTTCACGACGGTAATGTGGCTAATATATCAAACAAATGTCACGACGGAACCTCGAACTATTATCTGGTATGTTATTGTATAAATATAGCTGTTGAATTCCCCTGGTAGTTCGTTATTTTGTCGAATTTCTTACCCTTATTTCAGCTGCCAACATACGCAATCTTTGTTCATCAACAACGGTTCAATTTCAACTTTCTCTAAAGTCTGCCTGCTCATAAGCAACAGTCTGGCAGTTTCAAACACAGCGAATGACCGCAAACAGTAATGGATGCGGAATTAAAAATAAATATAAAACCAACAATTATCGGTAATAATCAGGAATTTTGCTGAATCGTCAGAGTTAATGGCTCATCCAAAATCTGTGAAAACGTTTTCGCCAATTCGTCCAATAGCTCAGTGGTTCACTGTGAGTGACGTTGCTCGATCAGCTGTTCACAGATTTTCGACGAGTAAGTCGGTTGACTCATCCTCATTGTGCACGTCCCAGTGGCAGATGGAAATGAAAAATCGTAGATGCCAGGACCCTAATGTAAACCAAGAACGTAGTAAACTTAGGTTTCGTCAGACGATGACGGGGCTGGATAAGGCGATTTCTCTACCTCTTTCACGGACGGTGGTAAATTTATGGTACGAGATTAAACACGGACCCTGGATTTAATCGAGCAAGTGTAAGGGATTCCCAAAAGCTTATACCAATTTCTTTTGGGTGTGACAGTTTTCTTGTGAGAACCACAAAAGAACTACTTGGAGATTTGATCAGTCCAGTGTCGGCGTTAACGTTTTTGTCGCCGATTAACTGCAGCGCGTGAACGGTTTATTCGATATGATCAAGCCAACCTCTCACTTTGTTAACCTCACACTCATTGAACGTCTCGTCCGCAGCAAACTCCAGTATACAAGTAAAACGTTTTACCTTACAAACCCCTGACACTTCGGAGCTAAACGTGGTGTTCTACTCGACTGATTGTGATAATTTTCGTATCGCAAGCATACGAGAATCCTGGATGAATGCTGACAGGGATGATTCCGTCTTGGTTCTCAATGAGTGCAACTGTTTTCCATAGGATAACAAAACATCCCAAAAGTCCACCCCTGGATGGATGATCACGTGTCGACCCTTCATATAGTGGCAAATTAAAAGTTTAACATTTCCTATGCAATTAACGGCATAAACTGCGTATGTGAACCTTGTCATCTTAGGTTTTGTGCTTTAATAAGGCCACCATTGGTAATATTTACAGCTTTTCCTTTGCCTCACACTCTGAGTTGAATTCCTCCTCAGATTCTCGCAGTCTTTTCATGGTCTGAATGATCATCTTTGTCTTGTACCTTTATTCCATTAGTTATATTCGATCTCAGAGATTTATGCATCGCATTAAGCCGTGAAACTGCATATCTTTACAACGTCTTCGTGAAACATTCCAGCTTACTTTTCGCTAAACTTCGTGCCGTTATCATTATCAGCGGTCATTTTTTAATCATAGTCAACGAAAATTTTTTCTCGTCTTGATCAAAAGGATTTTTTAAAACCTAAGCGAATTACTTCTGTCTGCGAAACTTGTTCTTTAAGAACGTTCCACCTCTCATAGCCTTTCTGAACATAGCTTCCGCGGTTTTTATATGCATCTCTTTTTCTTCATCTCCCTATATTTTTTAATCTCACTGTGCATGAACTTTTTGGCTTTTGCTGCTCATCTGGAAATGATTTATGCGCGAAGGTAGGATAAAACCGCTTATAGGAAGCGACTGTGTCGGCCCTGTGAACAGGCACACAACATCGGAGAAGCTGAAACTGGTAAGTATCTGTATCATCTGATCAAAAGCGAGATTAGGCGTGCCGATTCTATCTTTGTTAGCCAACTTCTTAGCAGTCAGGATGCAAAGCCTTTTTTGGACTGAAATTAAGAGGATTTTCTGCCGGAAAGCAAGGTAGCAGCATCGTTGTTCATCTAACACCTAGGCCCTCAATACCAGGTACATTGAATCGGCCACACTAAAGCCTTCTATCGCACTTCTGTATTGACAATAACCGTATTTACCGGGAAATGAGGATAAGGTTTTTAAATTGTGTAAAAATTCCAAAGTTTTATTCGTGGCTGGGTCAGAAGATTTGTCTCTACCTATCCGTAAATGTGGACGTATAGTCCTGTCTGAAGTCATGGCCTCTCCCGTTAACAGTCCTTTGCACTCATGTCCACTCAGACTTGTTAGAAAAAAACAACAACTTTCCTAATTACCAAGAAGACGAAATTCACCATTCTGTCCATATGATTCCGTTCCGTAACACTTAACGTGATGCTGCGGAAACTCATTGGGCCTATCGCACTTGATCGCCTCCTAAAGTACGTTTTAATTCCTCGCCAGTCACTTGTAATTCACCTAAAAGATCAGAGGGGCACTGCGGATACGGCACTATACTTGATGTTTTCCAAATGAAAGCCATCAAATATCTTCGCGAAGTCCTTAAGCGCTGTTCTTCCTATTTTGGCCTCATCCCAAAGTTACTTTCACTATGGTCGTTCCGTTGCTTTGAGGGTCCACTTTTTTCTCACCAAGGCTTACTAATTATTTCAATAGGCGAGATTTTGGGGTCAATCGTCAGACTTTCAAATATTACTTGTTCATCAAAGTGCTGTTCGCTATTTCTTTTCTTCATTTAAGTAAGTAGTCTTCCGCACAGTTCACCTGGTTCTATGTCCATGTATTTCCCTCCTTTCTATGCCGTTTTCTTACTTTGTTATTGAGATGCTAGTTCTACGCATTAGCGTATGTGAGACGTTTGCATTGAAGTTCCTTCACCCTGTGTACGTGATTTATCTAAATCTTATCCAGATCCACAACCGGATAATCTCTCGCATTTTGCCCTCTAGAACTAAGCTGTACAAAACTCTTCTGTGCCTTGGATGCGCTGCGTATTGATGAACAACCGTCCGGTCAATGCTTAGCTGCGAGTCAACTTTCTCTGGCTTACCGTAACGCTACTGCAACTTTTCACCTATTACTAATATTGTGCGATAGAAAAAGAAAATTATTATTTTCATCGTATTGCCGTTGAAACGCCAGTTCATGTCTGCTGAAATCAAAAAACAGAACGCAAACCTTACAATATGTTGAATGCAGCGCCAACAAATATGGAAAGTTCACCTTGGCTTTGGTCTTTTGGAGCAATCTGTGGCTTGTCTTTATCTCTCGAGTGTCAGTCGAAGGTGGACTGGGGAAGTGTGGTCGGATTCGTTGCACGATCCTGTTCAGACACAACGAAAGAATGTTTTCAACAGTAAAGGGTACTGCGTTATAGGGTTCAACCTCACCTAGAAACACTTGATATAAATAGATCTAGTTAATTTTACCATGTTTAGTACCTTTTTATGTCCTCTCTTTTGCTGTGAGATGCTGTTTGATGTAGGTAAAATGTTGGAAGACGAGCTTGCAAGGCTAACCTGCAATATAGCAACATGGGGATGCTACCTTGACAAGTTGACAACTCAGGTGGACCCATTGGATTGATGATTCCGGACTACGGTGTACCACTAAGTTAGTTGATGTCATTTACGGTGATAAAATGATAATCAGTGACTTATTTGGATTAAGATTGTTTTCTCGTCCACATGAACTTGGTGTAACTGCGCAGGTTCCTAAATTTGCTTTTCTTCGCTCAATTTTATTCTGCCGATTTGCTGTTGCAAGCTAGCAAAAGTAACCGGAATCTGTAAGGACGGGTTTTACGGAAGTCACGATAAAGATGATAGCGTCGCTGCGTACACGATCCATTTGCACCTCTCTCTCTCCTCAATGTCAATACTCTGTACGGTGACGCTACTTGCATTCTTGGTAGTTTCTCTCGTTCTGTTTTAGTGCTAATCTAGCCCCTAAACTTTGAAATTGTTCTCCACCGAACGTCTTTTGAGTCCCAGTTCTTTAACAGAGTTCACACATTTCTACTGTTCGTGTTCGTCATAAATTCTGAGGTATTTCATGAACTTGTTAGCATTAATTGATTTTTCATCGGTTTCTTGTCATGAAGCATTTTCCCCCCAGATTAACATAATGCACGCTGGAGTAGCCTTATCCTGATTCAACTATCTTATTTCGCCGTGCGAATGGAGTCTTACACCGTTGATATGACTTTTGGCTCCACGTGGAACGGCATGTTATCTTTTCTCCATCAATCATCTACAGATCTATTTTCTGACCATAAGCTTAGTGAACTGCTCACTTGCAAGTACCTACCTACAGTGTGCTGCACATCACTTTTGGAGGAACCAGGCTGAATCTGTCTTGTTCTTACTCCTATCTCGATTTGATTGTTTCTACCGGATTCCATACATAGACGAACTGCTATAATTGGCTTCCGAAATATCATCATCCTTGAAGAATCCGTAAGTCTTGACATCTAATAAATCAGCGGCAGTGGGTGTTACAAATCTTTAATTATATCGATGGTCAACTTGTTGACCGATACAAATCGGTTTGTGGGACAGTCTGACTGTAAAACGGCAGCATTTAGAGCAGGATTGGAATGGTTGACAGTCAGTTATTATGGGACTGGTACTCAATATAACGACTGGCCCAAATTTAAACTGAGCATACAGTCAAACGTAATACAAGGCAATTCATTCAGGCAACGGAGAACAAATGAAACGGTCATTTACTGCATAACTAGAAAAATCGCACAATTAAAAATACGAGAGCTTACAGTCGGCTGTCAGTCGGGGAGGATGACTAAATTGGGTGGCTCGAAACCGAAATATTCCCGTTTGTATTAATCTGGGGTCGAATAAAGTCAGTGGACAGAGACCTGAGCAAAATGGACGTGTGATGAAGCGTGCTGATGTTGAGAAACGGTAACTTGAGCGAGGTTACGTGGTTAGTCTACTGAGATTCAGCTGAACCGCCGCCGGGCGACCGTTAAACAACCATGGAGACAGATCTTTTCGTTTAGGCGGACGCGTAATACAGGATACATAAGTTTAAAAACGAAAACTGCTAAGAACGTGGAAATTCATGTAGCTAGATGTTCCGTAAATAAGGCCTTGGGAATGAAAACTGGCGGTTTGGAGGACGAGGCCATGCAACGATAAAAACTATATAAAATGGCGTTTCCCAGTTTATGCCAAACAGGCTTAGATGACAACGATTCGAAATATTCACATGGAAAATATTTCATTGATAAATGGATGCAGTCAACAACCTGCGAAACTTAACTATACTGAATATTTTCGACGTTGTAGTTGCTTGAATATCCAATCATGCATTGCTTTCCAATTTATCCATAACCAATCATATCGAACCAATGATACTGTATTCATGTCATTTCAAAGTTCTGTTTTCATTCATTGTTAATCTGCTGGAAATAGTGCATAAAGTACGACGTTCTCCTCAACCAGTGCGTCGCGTCCTCAGTGGGTTTAGCACAAAACCCCCTAGGGTTAAGAATGTTTCATTAAATTTTCATGGTACTGAACTTTTTGTTTGATAGCAAAATCGAAACAGCAGATAACTAAATCTATTTCAGCCCACTTCGCTTACGTCATGCGACAGCGTCCTTGGCTTGGACAAAAATTATCGGATAAACAAGCTCAAAGACGTTTCCAGTTTCGTTTTCAGGCAACAAGTTAGAACAACTCAGCTAGTCACGCAGATTTCTTGAAAAAGCTGAGAGTCAAATGTGCTCTTTGGTCCATCATTTAGACGTCTGCTGAGCTTTAATTGGTCTTCGTCCTATCCAGTCATACCTTTGTTTTATAGCAAATAAGACGTAAGGAGAAAAACGAGAAGCAGAATCAGCAATTCAAAGTTCTTAGCCAAGTTATTTCATATCGAACCGTTCGTCAGATGCGTTAGTGACTTCAGTTCTCGATTTCTGCCATCCGATTAAACCGATTCAGAAATAAACCATCCCTTGATTTACTTGGCAAATTTTGGAGCACTCCAGGTGAAACATATCACTGAATTTGTTTGCATCGTTCAATTTGATACGTTTTCGAACTGTTGGCTTTGGTTTTGATGGAGTTGTCGTTATTCTTGTGGTCCGTGTTCATCGCGCAGTCCCGTCAAGAAATCTGTTCTGGATTCAAAATCTAATGTTTATAATTTCCTGCTACGCGGCCTTCACGAAGTGTGGGAACTGACGAGGTAAAGCATGCATAGCGATTATGCTATTTTTCTTTGTGTCGCTTCCAAAATCCTTTCCCCTTTGTAAGCAATACAATTCCTTTTATTATCTTACTATTCACGAAAGCGGTAAAAGTGTTAACAGCTTGGAGTATTCATCTGCTAGCAAACGTCCTCTGCCATGATGGAGACAGTTTTTTATTGGACACATCAACAACCAATAAATTTCTCAGTTACGTTCACCGACTCTGTGTAATGCTAGTATTAACTCATGTATCACTGGCTGTAAACCGAAGGCTCAGTTTTCTGAGCCCAGACACAAGGAGAAATTTTGCAGACGAATGCATAATTGCCATCTGGCAAATGATCACTTTCACTGACCAACGAGCAAATTGAGTCCGGTATTGTGGCTGCTTGCCGTGCACTTCAAGGCGTTGAAAGTGTCGTGCTGTAAAACCCCAAACTCTGTAGTCTCATTAGGATAACGGGCAATCATGAGGCCTGGATACTCACATACAGTCGGACCTGATAGCACAATTTTGTCTTCCAGTACTCAGCACGAATCATCGTTTACTTCAACACTCCTAATCTATGTGTACTACATCTTCGAAGTTCCGGTAGCTTCATGTAGAAGTACCTCGGCTACCTTGTTCCACTATTCTGGCGCACAAATACGACCATCAATACTACCTCTGCCTTCAAAATGTTTTTTCTCTTATAGTTCTCAGGTCTTCGAGAAACAAGTAAAATATATTTTAGTTATTAATCAAAAAGTTCAATGGATGTGGTGTTTTTCTTTCAGTTATTTTTCTTATCACAAACGCTTCTTGTATCTGTTAGTTCCAAATGGGTACACGCAAGTGGTAAGTTAACCACACACACACACACACACACACACAACCAAGCACAGAATTTTGTAAGGATTTCAGCACCAGAACGGAATTGATTTCATTTTTTCGACCAATCCATGATCCGTAATCATTTTTGCTTACACTTTGGCCCGAAAATGCGGCTACCCCGTGTAGCTCGATGGTCACACCGATAGGGAACAATCGGACTACAAGCAGTTTTTTCCCTGCACGCTTGCCCACCTTCGCCTGGAGAATGGTAATGCACTGAGCTCGAGAAAAGAAAGTTTGACATATGCAAACGAAGACAGGAATGAAATATTTTACGGAGCCTTTTGGGAGCCAAATGCTAGTACACTGATTATGCAGTTCTGTCACCCTCAGTGACATTTTCAAATCATTGTATTTTCACAGTTTTCTTAATATGGTTCCTCCAGAATTTTGGGATTGTTAGTCATACCCAAGACAGTTTTTCGTTGGATTAGCAAAACAAAATTTAAGTACTACGAAACTTTAGAGTGATAAGCAGCCCTTCAGTTGAGAAGAAAATTGGAAATTAAGCTGCTTGTAACCATTACTTAGTCTACTGCAAAAACGCTCATCTGTTTCTGTGCTATCCAACCCGAAATGAACATAGATAAATGTTCCTCTGCTCTGTCAAACTTTTTCTCGCCATCCACTTAGGGGAAGCAATAGTTTAAGATGCGAAAATGACGGAACCTCTCGGCCAATGATAAAATTTTGTTTTTTTAAGGCAAAACCCTTTGGGTCAAAGCAGGGGCTCTTTATCTGAGTGTTCGTGTGACGTCTGAAAGGTGAGTGTGCTGGAAGTCCCATGTCCCGTTGTCGTTAGAGCACACAACACATGATTGAGGGGCTGGCAACCAGGATCCTGAAGCTTACAGTGACACCAAACCATATAAGGTCGCAAGAGGTCAGGGACAGGCTGGGCTACATCTAACTGGCACCTGGCATGTGCTCCTATTCACTCCTGAAACAGTTCAGCTTTCAATGACTTCGTGCACAATTAAGAACGGGATAAGTACAATCACATTTTTTCTCTACGACAACTGTACTCTTGGCCATTACATCGCGGAGCATACAACCGTGCTCATTTGCTTAGGGAAAAGCCAGTTACATTCTTACAGTGTCAGCTAAGTATTTCTCTATCTCACCATCCTGATAGATGGAATGTCAAATATCCAAATGCATTTCGAAAATGCCTATGTCGACTTAACTTGATCAATAAAATTCCTATCGATCCAGCAAAGTTGGTACAAAATTTGCTTTGCGAATCTGTATCACACGCCAATACTTTGGACCATACAAGACCGATTAAATACTTATGTCCTCATTTGAACTTTCCGCTGCTATTTGTGAAATGGGCGAGTGATAAAGCAATTTGTGCTAATTTACTGAGTTATCTCCGAAATCACTACGTTTGGAGGCAAATTAAATCCAGCATTTTCCCCATATTTTCGAACCAGATTGCGATGATCACATTTACTAGGACTGCTGCACTCCTTCAGCTTGTCCAGTATATTTTCATCTCTTGTCCGAACCAACTATCCACAAGCCTAGATAATCACGCGGAATTTTAATGGATTTACCTCTTTTATGAACCAATCAGTTTATAAATTTGATTATCTGTCCAAAGGTAATTTGAAATTAGGGTACTGTTCTGTTGGTTTTCTTACGGCCGAGAAAAATCAGTAGATTCACTAGTTCTGATCAAATTTTGAATTTCTTCTACCATGAGCATTAAAATTATCCTCTCATTTGAATTTTCAATTTGTGGGAAACATTCTACGTGTGATTTTCGACGTCTTACAAAGCTCTATTCCATAGGTAACTGGTTAAATACATTACCAAGAAAATTATGTACCGAAAGTTTGATTCCAAGTCCTATGTAAATACGTCCCAATGTCACATATCCAAGCGAATCCAACGTTTTTGGTAGTGTCGATTACTTGATGTAAATTACTGAATATAATCAGCCTGACAAGAGAGAAGAATCTCTGTTATTAGCTAGCCACAGCGCCGATAGCACTGTCAGTTATGGTAGAATAAAGTGGCGCATATAATGTGCAGAGTAACTGTTTGTCTTTGCTGGCTCGGTTTTCCTATTGGTGTGGGAGAAAATGTGATGTGGTTGTCTTAAATTCTATCAATCGCTATCATCAGAGCTCGGAACTTGGCTGTTGAAGTAACTCAGTACAGAGTCTTGGGAATTTTGCTTGTTTGGGTTAACAATTCTTGTTTCCCTTTAATCGGAATTCCGTAAATATTTTCATTTCAGAAAACGAACATTTCGCCCCCGGAGGGAGGGAGGGGGTAAATCAAGGTACCTAATATGCGATAGAAGCGATGAGCTTGATCGCACCCTCCCCTGTCATTTCATTTCCACCCTGTTCACTATTCGAATTCTAGGTGGAAATATGATGATAGAAATTTTGTTATCGGATAGAATGAATGTCAGTAGATTTCTCATTCAGCGTTTTTCACAGCCCAGAAGGATAACCTTAAGCGTGCAGTTGTCTTGCGAAGATGACTTTTTTAACGAGCATCTAGTTTTCGCATAAATTGAAATAAAAACCATGTGCTTCAGGCAAACATGGGCAGCACCGGGTGATTTTCAACAAACCAGCCCCTTTCTTGTCTATGCTCATGGAATGAGAATTTTAGCAAACATATTAAAAGCTAATTGTAAGGCTGAATCCAGTCAGAGCATGCATTGCATGTAATGTCCATATATTTTCCAAATCCCGTCATATATAATTAATGTCAAATATCAGTTTTCTACTAGTCCTCGAATGGGATAGTGAAACGCAAATGTCATTAGGAATGAACATCATTTACCGTTGTTTGCATTTTACCATCATTTTTCTAGCTGTCAGTTGCAGAAAACCGTCAAGCATTGCTGGATTTTGTACAAACCATGCACTTCAAGATTGTCTTTTATCAAACAGTCCCCACAATAAGACAATGCAAACTCAAAATTCGCTTTAGTTTCCACCCCTTTGCTTGGCATTCTTGAGGTTGATGGGCAAGCAATGGGCAGTTGTCAGTGAAGACTTCGCATAGATGACAAAGGGTTTCTTCCAATCTCAACGTTGTCGATAGCGGCTTTGCACAAGAATGACGCTTTCGCCTCAAAAGATGAGCTTCCGTTCTGAGGCTGTATACCAATTAGTTTGAGATATCCCGGTCTGGCGGAATCTAATCGCAATACAGTTTATCCTGACAGCAGGGAGATCTGGGAGATTTATCATGATGTCGGGACAGTTAAAAAGCACAAATTACCGACGAAGTCTGACACAGAGCTGCTGGACAGGCAAAAGTCGGGCTCGAGCTCTGGGAATCTTATCCAAGACTCATAGGTCTTGCTGGGCCTGAGTAGATCCGCTATCTGGGCAATTCACGGAACCTAAACTTCGAGTAACTCTTATAATTCCGTGTTTCTTCCAGGTCACAGTACCAATGGGAATAAGTCTGATGGACGGGCAGTTTAAATTGGTTATTTGGGTCTTTAAAATGGTACGTCCAACGCCCGAACATGGTTACCCTAAGGTTAGTGGATATTGAATTGATTGAAAGTTCCCACAACTGCGGCTGATTAAGTTGAAAAAAATGGAGAAAAGCCAAGAAATGATCAGTCATTATTGTTGGGCCGAAAGAGCCGGCGGATCTTCGAATAATTAATGTTAATCACATCCGTTTTTAACTAATAAATGAGAACCTCGTGTCTGCTCAACTCGGTAGTTTTACTTTAGAGAAGGTGCGAATAGTCAAAGAAGAATTAGAGGCATAATTGATTAACCGGTAGCAAGCCGGAGGCATACCAGGCGTTTTCAGTTTATATGTTGCAAATGGTAATATGACTATGGAATGAATGAATTGTCATGATAAATGCAGTCAAACAACCTCCAAGGGAGCTCAGTGCACATCCGGCGACTCTTCGGTTGAGATAACAAAGGGAAGATTTTCAGCAAGTTCCATAATATCTGACCCGAAACTTATTTTACTGTTCAAAAAACTACCAATACGAATTTCCGGGACTAAAACACACTTGCACATTATTAATTTGCGGTAAGCAGTTTATTCCAGCATTAACATGTTCATTCCGTTCTGTATCGTGATCACGTTGTCAGTCTAATGATTGAACTGAATCGTACACACTTTCATACTCTTAACGTCCACCCCTGGTAACGTCCACCCCTGAGTATTTATATCATACCTCAAAATGGCCCGCGATGACTTTCCGCGCTTCAGCCTTTTGCCTCAATGGAACCCTTGGTCTGTGCACAAATTCAGATATGGTTTTCACCTAGAGTTGCTGAGACTAATGATCGTCTATTATAAGCCTATCATATTCTGGTATCCTGACTGCTCAATAACAAAACTAATCGCCCTATTTGTTACACAGCTTTGCTCAGTTTACTTGATATGTCCAATACAAAAATACCTTATGTAGGTAGATTTCCGCATATTTTCATTGCTGGACTTGACGACCTGGGTGATGCTTCACACTCAAGCTGATCACTCTTCAGGCTCAGCAGAAATTCCATTGTGGTGCTCGGCATTTAGAAGACTAGTAACAATAACCAGCCCTCTCTGAGTGATTCACTAGAACCGGGAATGCAATTTATCGTATCTTCTGCACACGAGAAAGTATACTGATCCACCATTTACTTGTCACTCACACCTGTGAACCTTCGTGTGTAACAGATGTCCATAATTGGGGACGACTACCGTTTAGTTTCGTTTTCCTTCTCTTTTTGCGAACTGAATCAGATGTCATTTACTTGAAACGATTACCGGAACTTGTTTCCTCCTTACCCTTTTCTGAGAAGTTTCAGCACTCTCCGTCGGGCTTAATGGCAAACGGTTGGTAAATGACAGGCTGAAATAATTGCCAGCTGAAAACACCATCGACTGTCGAACGTTTTACCCCGTACAACAAAACGGTTGAAGACGAAACCAGTTTCCGTGTCAGTGTAGCATTCAGCATTTCTTTCATTGTCATTCCGTTTCACAGAAAAAGCATTTCAGTGTCTTGTCATGGGCTTTTGGGAAAAGATTTTCTTTACTGATAACAATAAACGGCTGTTATCATCTAATCGTCTAATGAGTTTTGAACTTACTTTGCCTGACTGTTGAAATTCATTTGGCAGCAACGCGCCTAGCTTCAGCATAGTTTACTCAAATCGGATGAAATCTAAGCTGAATTCCAATGAACACAATCGATTGATACTGCTCACTGGTCAAATAATTATTCTTTCCCATTAGTTTGCTTTTCGATACGACTGACGTAGGCTGACTTCGTTCAAGGCAGCAACTTTGTTTTTCGCGTAGCGTCTCAGATCCCGACAACAATAGTTGCACAAGTTACGTGTTAACTGTAAATGCTTGGACTTTATCGGATGAAGTATGTGAACGTTTAACGTTAAACATTCACAAATTTGATGCTTCCCACACGGGCATCTTCTGTCAAAATGACTTCACCTATCACAGTATTGTTCAGCTGGTCACATTTGACATTTTCTTATTTTTTTCTTGTTATTTTTTTTATATTTGACTTCCTCGATGGTCGTCAGTTAGCATGAGAAAAGAATAATGAGAATTCCATCAATAGGGTTCACTATGTATATCGTGTTAAACCCTCGTGTATAACTTCGCTTGGTCCGTCCAGTGTTTTTGAGCCACAAGGCAAATTTGTCGTGTATCATGATTACTGAGGTTCGGCTGCGCCGATACGTTTGCCCTATGTGTGATTTTCATCCACACTTTGCCTGAGCATTCATTTCATCCGTGTGATTCCACGACCGAGACCAGGGGGCCTGCTATCCTGCAGAACCAGCGGGATGAATCGAAGCCGAGGTCAGCGGATTACTTCATCTATTAGCTAACGCATCATATAATGTTGGGTTAGATGTCGTGATGGCTTGAATATCCTACCTGGTCCACTCACGTCCCCAGCTAGCCTGATTAGTTAAGAAGCCGGCTCTAAAGTTCAACATTTTCTATCACATAATTCTACAGATCAGCAACAAACATAAACTGTAAGCACTTCGTCCATCACGGCTCCATTCGTTTTTATTTTTCACAAACGAGGGGTTGTCTATTGACAAGACTCTAATCTACGAAGCCAAATGGTCACTTCACTATAGCGAAAAGCGCCTGGAAAAAAGCAAGTTTCCTGTGACGGTCCCCACGGGCGTCAGTTTTATCCTGGTCTGATTATTTACTTTGGTTTGATAAGTGACCCGGTTGATAATCACGAGAGATCAACAAAATGAAATGTGCTCAAGCATCGAGCCCCAAATCAGTCTCTCTGTTGTAAAGGACACGCTCATCGCCTCCCCCACTGGCAGCCTTTCAGTGGCCGCGGTTCACTACCTGAGGTAGGGTAAATTCGTCGCATAGCACACAAAAGATGCAAAAATCTTCTTATTGCTAATATTATAATTAATATTGACTAAACTGGCATTTTAAATACAGTAAGTTAGAAAAATGTCCTCCGTTGAGCCAACAAATACAGCCATGTAATACACGAAAGGTTGATAAATTTGTTGTTACCTAAGAGCGGTGTCAGCTCGCATGACTGGATTTCAAAGTAATGTGAAGAGGAGAAATAAAATGATTTATTCTCCTCCTTGCATCTATCACATTCAATATCTGATTAACTACGTAGAGTAAACAGTCATAGCCTTTACGGAATACAAAAGAATTCTGTGGAGCACGCAGCTGATAGAGCTTTTATTTAATCCCATTCCGCTAGATCACATGAAGCTTGTTCTATTTTTGAACCCTCGTTAACTCTGCTCTACTCGGTAGGAGAAAAACTGAAGCACTATGCGCCGTAACGGAAAAGCTGTTGATTTAGGCTAAATATGTGTTTTTCTCTTATGCACGATTATTGTATCTTCATTGATGGCATTCGGCGATGAGTTGCAACTACGTTGACATCGGAATTTGTACTGGCAGAATGTGCAGAGGAGTTTGCTCATTTTTGCACTATCTGGCAAAAGCTTTATAGAAAACCTTTTCCCGAAAAACTGCAATAAAGTGGGCCTGCTGAACAATCAGTAATGACAGCCATGATCGGTAGACAGCGCCGAGTGAGCAGTTTTTGACCTCGAAAGCAGAAACTCAAATGCCAAAACGATTATACTGCATGTTATTATAAGCTGCTTTTTAATCCAACGAAATTGAAAAAACCTCCGTATTTGTTAGGGAGAAAAGATACTCAATGAACTAACAACTGGAAGGTCAAATACAGTAATTACTCTTGCCCAGCCAACCTAGTTTTTAAGCATTTTACTTTTGGTCATCTGTCCTTAGTTGCACTGTGCAATTTTATATTGTTTTTCCATTGTATTAGTTTCTAATCTGCAAGGAAATTGATTTGTCCAATCCACCCCCAGTGTCGTTTCTTCTGTTTTGTTAACTCGCTCGCTAGCAAAACGAATGAGTCTTTTACGTACTTGTGAACTGCCTGCGGGATGAATTCTGGGAATTTCCACTCATCCCTACTGCAAGATCTGCCACTTGTCAATGCATCGCTATTCTTTCTAAGTTGAAATACATCCCCCACATCATTTTCAATCGAAATTAAGTGATCAATTTTTATCCCATTATTTCGTGTGTAAGAATAAAATGATTGGAGAATTCAGCAGAGATGCTGGAGTCCAAACCACTTGCTTCTTTTGCTAGGTGTTTTTCTTGGACGAGTTGATTCCAAATGGTAGTTATCTGTTTTCCGCTCTCCTGGAAAAATTTAACCTCTTCCTACTTTCAGCAACCGTTAATTTGATGTATTGTGTGTCGAAATAAGTGACATTTCATAAATCTTCCTGTCACGAGATAATATCTACTTCGTGTCTCATATGCTGATCCCCGAAATCACCCTGTCAAATATCGTTGAATGTACGACTGTCAAAGACCACTTCATGTACCCATTCAAATCTCATTGAGGATGACAGTCAGAAGTCACATAGATGTTTTTGTTTCACTGGATCCGCCAGGTCTATTTATGAGGCCGAGATGAACTTCCTCGCTTCATGTGACAAATGGATGCCCTGATCGATTTGATGCAGTGAGGAAAACTAGAGTGCCCTGTTCTCAGTTCAAAAAAATGTCAGATCGATCAAAATCTTCCAAACAATAAAGAACAAGATCTAGTATACTTTGCATATTTACCCGACTATCTAGTGAAAAATGGATTTCACGTAATATCCTGCATGAGTTAAAAAGCAACTCACTTTTGACTCACTCAGGCGTGCATTTGGCTTGCCCAGTTGTGAATCTGCAAGCCCCGTGTCACTAAAAATAGCCGGAAGCACGCAAGTAAAGTGTAATTGAACGTGTCAAATGAAGTGCCCAAATCAAAACTTAAGACACTCGGCAGCGGGCAAGATCGATTTGCGGAGTATTCAAGTCCTAAGAAATGCATGATGTCAACCCGCAATAATCACACAGTCACGGAATGATAAAAACTTTGATCGACAGCTTGGCTGGGAGAAACAGGTTCTTTATGATCGTTATAATCTCCAGCGGCCCTGCTGTACGCTACAATCGTCAATTTATCGAACACAATTTCATTTGAGCCTTATTCGGGCTTTGCTGCACCGTCAAGTACAGACAATTTTCATCCCAGTATACAAAACTTTCCGTCCCGATGGAAAACATCAAGGGAATTTGACCAACATTTTTCACGTAATTTGTTCCCCGTGACCCACTCAAATTTCTTAATATTCGAATCCTCCGGGTTAAAGCTGTCACAATCTGTGTCCGGTGTAGTCTATTTTTACCAAAAACGATGCGTTGATTGCTAATAGCGTAAAATTAGGGTACTCGTGGAAATTATAAATACTGATAAGCGCAAAAAGTAAAGCATGGCAAACTATATATGATGAACAAATTAAGTGTGCCTCTGAACACAAGAAATGTGGGCCCATTTCCCACATGTCGTTTGTGGTTCCCAACGGCATCCCTACACTTATCAGAGCCATCCAGCCCACACAAAAGCAGGCCTACATGCACATGCGTTTTTAGCGAACTGCTTAAGATCAAAATATGATTTTTTTTGAAGATGATTTTCGTCATACGATTCCTATGAGACATTTGGGGAAAGTGCCCTTTCATTTCAGAAAGCGGACGAACTAATTTGATTGATGAGGTTTGTAGAAAATCTTCACTTCCGAGAGTGGAGAAATTAGTCGGTTTTGAAGCTGGCAAACTTTAAAATTATTTGCAATCGCTATCCATGAGGTGCGGTGCCCTATTCCCGAAAAAATGATGTGCTTTGCTATTTCATTAATAAAGGAAGATAAAAAAGTTGGTGTCGGTTGCTGGACCCCATTTTCAAAACAAAACTGCAAATCCAAAGTTATGAGCATCCAGGTATTTTCATATTTTAATAATGGCTACCCACACCATAATTATGTATAACTTAAGTTAGGTGACAATACGAGATTAGGTTGGATAGTACGAGTATTCATCAAGTAACGTCACGGTTCAGGTTACCACCACCGAAAAGTATGAACGTGTCGTAGCACAGATGGCTTTTCTGCCTGGAAGTTCGTCGTCTATTTCAGCAAGAGACTTGGGGCCGAGGTCAGGTAATCTAATCACGCATTACAAACGACTTTCCATTTGGACCTTATTTACATTAGATAGCTTGTCATTCTAAGTTGATTAAGATTTTTGGCTCATTCTTGTATGCCGCTGTATGGTCATTGCACCGTATTTTATTCCATGTTCAAAGAAGACTAGACCTAGGAGCCTGAGACACCACCACCATTCAGATAAGATTTAAACCGAGATTCAGCCATAATGCATCCGCCTGCTATCATTGAAGCTGAGGGCTCATTGCACGTCGATGCCCGTTCGAAAAAGAGATGCAGAAATTTTGGTTAAACTGCTGTGCCCTAGGCTGCTCGGCTCTGCCTCCATCAGTCCATGTCAAATCGACTTGTTTTTGCAGGAGATAAACAACATTCATTTGCCTGCAGTCCGTCAGGATTCGCAGTCAATGAGCATCCGCAGGTAAAACTAGGACGCGATCGCTTGTGCACTTTCGATTCTAACAAGCCCTCCTAAGATTAACCTCTTCTGCACTTTAATTCTCCTCAATTCGTTGGATGTCTTACCACATTCTGCAACTAGCTTTGTTTTATTACAGATCAGTGTCCACGCCGATTGACCCTTCTGCGCGATCACCCGCTTGTAAAGGAAAAACTATCATAAAAATTCAATAACAACCTAAAAAGGCTGTTTCTTGGTCACTGTAGGCTGGACGTAATGGGATCAATAATCATGTGTGCTATTTGAAGACAGCGTAGCGAAAACTCATAGACTGCGTTGATTCCCAATGAAGTGTGAAATATACTGGACCGTTGTAGGCACTGAAAACTTTCTGAATAAAATACCTAAACCCCAATTCTTTACAATAATATAAAATTAGCAAGTTCGTTGGGAATATTTAGTGTTGTACTTGCGCATTGCATCAGAGCAACGAGTGAAGTTCAGACATATAACAGGCCCACTTCACTCCTAGAGTTTGTTGAAATTGTCTCTATATTTCTCAACGTGGTCAAGGCAAGTGTCTTAGGTTCCCGATCAGTTCCTTCCTGCAAAAGCCACATGCAACCCTCTCAGCGGACCGCACGTTTTAAACAACTGTGGAGAAAGTTCTGCTTACTGCCTTCTAATGGCGATGTTCCATTTATATATTTATGTATATACATATATATATATAATATGACAACCTTGGTTGTCACTTCTGTTCTGATATTCGTACTCTTCAATGATGGCGTATTCCAAGGGCTTGAGTCCAATCTTGGTAGAATAATTTCTCTTCTTTCATGATGTGCCGCTCGCCACCCACAATCGAAAGGACTTTTGATATTCATCATCAGAAATACGCCGACCAACGTGGTTGAATGTGAGAAACATCATACGAAACGCTCGGGCTGTTTCTTGGGTTTACGGCGCTAAACAAAGCAGTTCGATAAAAATTGAGGCTGGAATGATTTTGGGAGTCAGCATCAAAATTTGTTACCTGAATGCATCAGTAAGCTGAATTTCAACGTTCATACTTTTACTGTCACTGCTTTATGGGATGCGTATTCAATGAAGACCATTCAAACGTTCATTTATATCAAGGCAAAAGGCCAACAAGACTTTGAAAACAGTTTGTTATAAAAATTTGTATCTTGTGTTGTCGGACTGCAAGACAGATACAGACAACTGAAAGATCCAAAAATCTTGGCCGTTCATCGACGGCGACAACCGATAAACGGTCGATAATGATCTTCCGTGGTCAACTGACTAGGCACCTTCGAACTTATCTCATCTTGATACGTGGATATCCCGGTCATGTGCAAGTAGACTTTGTTCAGTCCTTTGGGCACTGAAAAAAACACGGAAATCAAAAAAGAATGTTATTTTCGCCCCAGGAAACAATAGAAAGGTAAAAGACTGAATTTTCACGATCTGTGAATTAATGTGCAGAAAATATGTCGAAGAAATTTGCCTACAAAACAATTTTTATTGGAATAAATTGCTTCACCAGTGTTGCAAGTAGTTTCGTTATATGGACAGAAAAATGATAAGTTAAAGTGGATGTAGTAAAATGACATTTGGAAGTTAAAAATAGGACTAAAATATTCAAGATTGTTTTATGTCCTCTTTCAACTTCCTTTCTCAATGATAAAACAAAGCAAGTTATTTTTCAAGGTTAAAGTCGCCACTTGTTAAACGTGGCCAATTTGGAAATCGGTGGTCCGTAGTAGACGGTTTCGGATCGGGAACCTTTGGGGTGGCAAGGGTATCACACAGACTGATGAAAAATCGTCGACTGGTTAACCCTGAAACCACCTTTCCGAAGATCAATATTTCCCAAGTTAACCGTTTTCCAGAAAGTAATGAACTATTCCTACGATGGTGCTATTCTTTCGCGTTTTTTAAGCTGCTAATAGTGGGTTATATGAGCACACTTTCGCCCTCTCTTTCAAATTTGTTATTCATATGTAAAACGGATAGAGTTAGTTATCAGTTGTCCACAACCAGTGAAAACCTAAAGTGTAGTAACGAAAAGCATGCATGATTTCACACACTATTTGCCGCGTAGTTGAATGAGACCATATTTGATCCTTTTCTTCACCGTTCTCTGTCATGCACGAATCTGGGGAAGCCACCAGATTGCACAATGTTTTCATCCATAGCATCGCAAGGCTACGACTTCCGTAAACAGAAGACGAGCAAGTTACGAAACTCATTAAATGGCGCAAGATAAATCCTGCAGTTTCTAAAACAGAGGCCGAACATTTTGACGCAGGTCTTCGGATGGTGTGATCAAGAGCAGTTTATTAAACGCCATAGCTCCAGTATCCATAAGATTAAATTTGCATTGACATGATTGCATTAGAGCTGCATATAAAACTTCGCAGTGACACTAGGTGGTTATCTCAGGTGCATTCTCGTGCTTCTGGTATAACGATGCTAGAACACCGATTTTGCTTTGCAATCATCACAGATACGGAAGACACGAAATGCTCCTTCAGCATTCTAGTCAAAATTTTTACCTCGATGAGAACCAGAGGTTAGAATGACCGCAATGTGAACCCGAGTTGATGAAAACAATGGGACACGATTGATAAACTGCGCCGTAAGAAGAGATTTTGACATCTGCTCGCATAGTAAGCATATGTAAACAGTGATTATCGACGAAGATCAAGCAGCTTTGTTCGGGTAAATTCTTTAAAGTCAAACATTGCATTTGAAAGAATCAGCAACCACTAGGGGCAGCGTACTTTGGTTTTTCATTCCCCTGATACATACATGCTCATAAAAGGTGCTTACCTTGCACACGATGGCTTACAAAATCTCAACAAATCCAATTAGTAGCAACAATTTCCTTTTCCACACCAGAATGGGATAAAAAAAATAAGAATTCAACAACAACAGTGAAAGACAAGGAGCACACGTTTGTACTTTATATGTTTTTAATTAGCTTCCAAGGAATTTATTTATTAGTACTGGGTGACGCGATATTAAAGAGGTGATTTAGAAATAGTCGCATTGTCTATGAGAGAAGTGATAGCCAATTGCCCAAGTTATCCTACAATATGAGTTCGTACTCTGTGAACTTTCGAACTGTTTGCGAAATAAGTACCCACATTTTTATTTTCCATTAGGTCGAAATGTAAACTCTGTTAATGAATCTAAAGTTGAGGAATTCCCGTACAAGATCGTCGTAGCTGTCTTATCGTACTTTACTCAGTGTTTCTCGTGTATTCCCTGATCACACATCGAGCTTTATTTTTTCAGAATTATTCTACACTGAATGTAGTCTCGTCCATTTTCACTCTTCAGTCGTTTTCATTCTATTAGCTTTTACCGGAGACCAGACTTTCTGGTGAATTGGCCTGGAACAGTACAAATTGCGAGTTAATAGGTTAGCTTACTCTATTTAGGGTTAGCGGCTTTTATTGTGTTTCAGTCACTCCCGTTATCGCTTGTACCTTTACCAGTGTATGCCTTGGTTTTTCAAGCGAACTCCAGTTTCCATTAGGTATCATGTCGGTTTTCTGTCCACCTCAAGCAAGCGAAGTTTGATTCTCCATGCTAATGTAGTAACTAAGCCAGTAATATGCGGTTGATTACATCATTCTTGCGTCACTGATCTCGCAAGCATTGTTCTAACTCTGTCACACTGGAAGCTTCCATCTGACCCACATAAGTTTCTTCTCAGTCTCTGAGTGATTCTTCCCGCGATCCGTATCGACACCCGTACCGAGAAAAGTGACCCCATTCAGCAGCATTTTGCAAAAGTTTTCCACGTTGATCAGCCTATAATCCACTCATGGTGACCTTGGTAACGGTTACATTCTTACTATAACCCTCTTCGATGATCATGCAGATTGTCCACCCATTTCCACTGATTTGAGAATCCAGTGCATCATTCCTGGGAGAGAATTAGATTACGAACCATCAAGTTCTGTATACGGAAAGGTTTGCTGGCTAAATTTTCATTTTGATAAAAATGGTAACATTTGACAATTATACGGGTCGTGGTGAGGTCTCAGACTAGTCAGCCTCGAAAGACAACTGATATTCGATTATCTTCACTGAATTGCAATTGATCTCGAAAACGTTGTTCTCCTCTGTATTGATGTTATATTTTCCAATTAAAGACGTCAAGGAAACTGTCACAGGATCTTAAAAGGATAAGTTCCTATTAATCCTGCTATATGGGTGGTGAATTAGTTGTGACTCCATTTCATGGAAGTTGAGTAAGCCTATTTTAGTCTTAGACACCCTACAGAGTTCATTTAATCATTATTACCATCGTTCAGTGTTAAATCACTCCAGCGTCCACTGCCTTTTTGCATAGGTAATTAATGTTATATAAATGGTGAATATGCAAAATGGACATGGAACGGATCTACATGGAGGGGGAGAAAAAAGAATACCATAGTGGCCAAAGCACAAAACACAGACTAACTGTACAAGCACAGTTATTATATCATTCTAATTCAATTGGAAATGTCGATGCGATCGCCATTTAATGCATTCGGATACAGGCGCATTATTCCATGACACCAGGTTGTAATATTTGCGACGAAATCTCAACTTAGTCAGAGTCAAGCCGTAACCAACTGGACATCATTCTCATTGAACCTCCTACACCATTATCATTCAATCAAACATTCGGCCCAGTCGGTAGGCCACATAAACCCGATAGGGCATAATGTTGCCCAGCGATTGTCCATAATGTTTTTGTTATATTAAAGCCCCTCTTAACTTCAGGACAAAAACGATGAAAATCAGTGATGGAAGATCATCCAGATACTCGTAACACTGTTCAGATGATAATGTACGAGTCTTTTTGAAACAAAAGATTGCTGGTGTGAAAATTTAATGACTTCGAACGAAGCACTTGCAGCTTTCGTCGACCGACTGACAAGCATCTTGTTAGGGGAAGCTGATGTTATTATTCTCACCGGTAGTGGAAATGTGATTTATTAGCGTATGCATCATTTGCTTGTCGGGGGATCCATCAGTCATCGTCAGGATGATTGCTATTTAGGTAATGCGGGAAGTCAAATATACCTGAGAGTCATTTCGAACGTTGCGTGAAATCAGGTCCCACAGCAACGGCCCGACAGGTCTAGTTTGATTAGTTGTATGTTGTGCCTTACCTAAGTGTTCCCAAGTTTTGATGGTACACATTACCGCAACATAGAGGGTCTTCTTACCCCAGCCCTACATAATATCGCTTTTAATGCACTTCTCATGAATTCTTGGGAAACTTTGTGTTTACGTTGAATGATCCCAAAAAATTTGCAAAGCAGGAAAACATAAACCAACTAGTTTGTGAATCACAGTATGTAATTTGGTAAACAAACTAACCCTCTGGTTTCCATTAAATCTTCATGGATTCTTGGGAGGATAAAATCTATACTCAAAAAAACACCAAGGCACGTGACCTCGACAAGAAGATCGGCATGCTTTTCATCAACTGAAATTCTGCTTTTCAGAGCATCGTCAAATTGACGTTGCCCCAATTGTTCGGATACTTTTATTTTGTTTTCTGAGTTGCAATTTGGCTTCACTTGGACTTGCGAACGTCTTCGGGGCTACAGATATTTGTTCACATTGCACAATAATCCCAATCATCATGTGCTGCAGAAAACGTCGAAATCCCACCAACTTTTTAGTATGGCGCTTTGTTGGTTGCCTCTGGTGATATGCCATTTTAGCGCTGTTTAACCAAAACGCTTGAACAGACAGATGTCGCTCATATACTGAGAAATATCGTTTAAGGTAACTGACACAGTATCCACTTCGAAAGTTTTGCAAAAAGCATCGATTACTGGTTTAATGGACCATTAAATTGATTCTTTCTGTCGTCAATCACTTCTCAACCCAGTAGCCTTTTAAAATCTGGGATGTTTTTAGATCTACTAGTGCAATTTTGTGATAGAATAAAGGAAAGAAATTTGACAAATATATTGTCAAAATTATTGAGAAATACCATTGCAAGCAGTTGTTTGACATAATTTTTTGATATTGCATGTCTAATGCTCCTTGCGAAGAAGGATTCTTCTTAAGAAACTAAAGTTCTTGCTAGATTTTAGGAACACAAGTATTACAAACAAGATTAGGCGAACACTTGTCACAACGAAAATCCTTATCTTACCATTATAATCCAATACAAAAAGACCCTAGAAGACAGGTTTATCGGAATGGCTCCGGAATAGTCTTTAATTCACTGCTATTTTCCCCCTAGAAAAACTGGTTGGTTGGATGTTTTAACTGCACTATAGTCGGCCAGTGGGACGAAACATTCACTGACTGATTAGGAATACTGAAAGCCGAGCATGAGCAGTGATCAAGGAATCCAACAATATAGTGATTCACTCTCAGGAGCGTCGGCTGGCGTCTTGGGCAGAACAATTTAGGGATTAGCTAGTTGTCCCACTGCCATAGTGGGTCTTCTACTTATGTTCTCTAGTGATGCAATATAGGTGGATACCAACCATATATCGGAAATGGAAGCGGTAAGGTGCATAAGGCAGTTGGACTAGATGGTTAGGGAGGTATCTTTATCATCCTGTAAGAATAGCAGCTTCTATGTTGGCTCAGACAGGAATATGGTTGATTTGGAATATGCGGATGGTGAAGTGAAGCTTCAAGTAATTCGCAAATTTTCTCGATCGTCTGAGCGATAGCGTAGATCTGTTTGGTAAGATGATGCTGCAGGACTGGATTGGCTCAAAGCCGAAGTTTGTTCTTGCATGGAAGCAACTGGTTAGGTGGACATGTTTAATTGCTTGAGTAGTGGTGGTCTTATATCGGAAGAAGTGTCTTCGTGCATACGGACGGCCCAATTGGCATTTGTTAATCTGCGGAATCTGTGGTGTTGGTGTTACATCCGGTTGTCGATTATAGGTCAAGTATACAGGGGAGGTCAGTACTGCCCTAAGTCTCCGAAGCACGGACGTTGACAGCAAAAGACATGCGAAGACTTTCGGTTTTTGAATACCATGGTCTTCCTAATGTTGGCATATGGGAAAATTCTTTGAAAAGCTCATAAGTTACGCTAAGGTACTGTGCCGTAGGATTTCATTCTTTGGACCAGACGGTGAATCAGAACAGATAAAGGTGGCCGGTACGTTTTGTTCATTCTCACAGAGTGACTACTTCGTTGTATGCTGTTCTGCGAGGCAGGTAAAGGTTGGGGGATAGTTCGGGGTGGCAAGTCGATGACATGTGCAAAAAGTATAAAAATTTTAACTAGTGGATTGGGTCACATAGTTAAAGGGACATTACCGGGATGGAGCCCATGAAGTGCTCTGAAAAGATGGTTGAGGAAAATAGGTGATTTGGCTCAGTGCGGCAGTTAGTGGTATTCTTTAATTCGAAACCCTTCTCTTTCTGCATAGTTCTTCAACTTGCTACTTTGCAGACAATCTTCTATTATTACCCTTCTTTTTATGTTTGAAAAGATGACGCCTTGAGGTAGCTACCAGGACCAGAGCACGGTGGTGCAGGGCTAATAATTGTCCGAACTGAATTGATCTGAAAGCAGAACGCAAGATGGGGTCAGGCGGAATCCACCTAGTAAATTTTGCATTCAACTTGAGAAGCTTATTATCAATGGCGATTCTTAAGTGCTTGAGAGAATCAACCTTAATAGGTTGTTTGATGTTGACGAAGGAAGAGTCAGCCGAATAAGCAAACCGAGGAAAAGTAAACAAACAATTAACACTGTGAATGATAAAATGTTAAAAGCACAGCATTGCTTGTAGAAGTAATGCGCCAACGATTTGACTAGCACGAGTAGTCCCTCTTAGGGCATTTGATTGTAAAACGTGCCTTAAGAAAGACTGCTAATGGCAGTCGAAACGTTGGCGCATTTCCTCTACCAGCAACGCTGTATTATTAAAAATATACCATTCACAATCAAAACCAATATATGGCGCATCGATTATTTGATACATTACTTATATCATTTGGTCCTAAAACATTCGACACATTTTGGCAAATCACGAATTGAGTCAGAGCGAAGAGGAAAATCTTGAATGAGGGCCACGTTGACAGAAAGGTTGAGTAAATATTCAGTTCCAGAAAAACTGACTGGAACAATTGACCAGGGGAACTAGAATGTAAGTCGATTACGTCGAAAACAACTAAGGAGAAAGGACACCTCCTTGAAGGACTCCAGAATTATTTACCAACAGAGTAGAATTTTGTCGTCCCAGTCTTCCGCTGGTGAAGTAGTTTGATATTCATGTCAAGAGAAGGTTGGGACAGCCGAATTGTCAAAGTTTGGAAAGAAATAAAGACCGTGAAACAGTATCGACTTTAGAGGAAAAATCTAAGAAAGCACATTAGATTGGTTTGGCGGATATATCCAAGGATTTGGTGATATTTTGAACCGGAGAAGCCACAACATACAAAGTGGACGTCTTTGGTTTGTACCCAAACTGAACGGGGTCATTGGAAACACTAACAAAAGACACTAGACAACTCAGGACAGCGGGTTCTGTTAGCTTAAGAATGCATGATGTACGAGCAATGAGACGTAACCGTTTGGCCAGAACACTTGA
>LUCM01010038.1:414633-441097 GCA_008360955.1 Fasciolopsis buskii
AGTTGATTTCATCATATACATAGATTGTATTGTATCGTATCGTATAGACTTTTGAGTGCAATCAGTAATGTTGCATTTCAGTTAAAAATTGTGAGAGTAAAAATAAATTAGGAAGGTAAAATTAGTAAATAAAATAATACACTTATTGCCTCGTGAAAAGATACAGAAGAACTCATCCAGGAATAATCATGACACATAATGACAGTTTGCTTAGGAATTCGGCTGAAACCCGGTAACGGTTTGTCAAAATTCGTGCTAAATACGGGCCAGTGGAGTTCTAGCAGATGTTGATTCTTGAGTGTATAAAACGAAAATCGGATCGTTTCGAAATATGAAAGCGACACCTTGAAAGATCGTTGTGCAGAGGATGCGTGGGATCAGAAAGAATTTTGTGAGCAGATTTCTCACATGCTGATGAGTGTCGATCTCGTAGATTAGGGGACAATTCAGTTAGTGGTACGAAGGACACTCGTCTAATAATTGATAGCCTCCGGCACTCACGTACAAACCAATTACTGTGACGGGACTATTTCTAAACCTCCGTTGAAACAGGTTTCATAATATGTCTATGCACATTTCGGATTGTTGGAAGTTTTGGTTCGCTAAATATTGCTCTTCACGGGATTATAGTCGTTTCCGTCAGTAGAAATCGTTCAGTCTTAATATAAACTAGTGAATGTGTGAGCAAGGGTTACCAGTTTAAGTTGTCCTAAATTTTACTTTTTTTGGAATTCTGCTCCTCAAATGCAGTTTCATGCTCATGCATTTTTGGTTCGATCTGAATTCAATAAATTCATTAATTTTTATTCAAAAGAAAAATAACTTAGAAAAATATATTGATAAAAACTCACAAACCCCAACTGCGATGCTTTTGTAAGGTCCACTCGATCCATATCTAGTTCGGGGAGCACTAATCTGGTCATTTTCGTTGAATCTTTCTAGCCTGGCCACTGACTTTCTTAATTGTGACATTTCCTCGCGCCACCCGATCACCTCAGGATTTGTATGTACACCGTCTTGGTCCGCTATTGTTCGAGTTTCCTCGGCGGAGTTGGGCAACAGTTGCAATTCCGAATGGTACTTGGTCAGTTGCTGTTTTGGATGTTGAAAATCCTGTTGATACACGGTGGTGAAGCGGTTTCGATGCATGGACATCAGCTGTTCTCGCGTTAACTGGGTGCTGCCAGAGGTGAAGTGAATCATGTCTTCCACAAGGTCAGACTCCAGTTGTCTATGCGGATTTGATAAGTTATCCGATCGACTTTCCACAATCCGGGAGACCCTGGAGATGGATCGCCTGGTGCAGCTGGACATCGATTTGAGTGTCATTTCGGGATGCAGTAGAAAATGCTAATGTGCATTCGAGAAAAAAGGTATTTAGCGTTTTTGAAATACTTGAAGGGTATTATTTTTTGAACTTTTCATAAACGATTCACTACAGTGAATGGTTCTCTGGACAGGCAGCTAGAACAGTCGGGGTTTACAAATAGGAAGGTAGACCGGCTACCGGATGCCCCAACCGCGCGAATTTCAGGCTGAAAAGCCACAAATCTGACCATTTGACCAACATCAGTAAAAGGGCATTGAGAAAATTTCTAAGTAAATTATTACAACTATAATTTGATCGAAACTGGTATTACTGTTACTTTGGAAAATTGCAAACCTAAAGAATTTCCACCCCTTAGCGGACCTCGAATAGATCCGCTTCAAGAATACAATTGAGCTCGCTGAGATAAAACTGATCAGCATGGTCGATAAAATGAATAATACCTTTAAAAGCGACCGTGCATTACTTGGAATTCGACTCGGCCATTTGTGGTCTCACCATGAACTCTCCATTTACCGAGTCAATGCTCTTAAAGTAGAATTATAACTGTTACGGCTCTCATACGTGGTCCACGGGACTGACCTCGCAACTTTCACGGCGACTGTGCTAATGATGCATTCCAGTTACCCAATTTTTGGTCTAGCCATATTCGTTAATTTCTAATGGAAACAAATAACTTGATGGATGACAATTTCAAGGACACTGTGATATATCTGGAGATTCGAGGTGGCTTGGGGACTCAGAATTTATTCAGACTCGGGCTCACAGCTTAATATGGAAGTACTTTGCATTCTGACTGAGTTGATTCGCAAAGCCACCTCAGACAGCAGGCTCGGTTATCCCTAGTCCCGCATACACACTGGACTACAGAAAGCTGAGGCTTATGTGTACATATTCTACCAATCTTGAAACTCTTTTGACATTCAACCGCATCGGACCAGACAAGGTAAAGATTATCTGCGAATAGATCGGGCTGGTTCAAACTGAGTTATCTAAGCAAAGCAGTTGTAAAGGACAGACTTGGGGCAAACTACAAAATTGTTCTGTACAGTTCAAAAGTCACGTTGAAGTCCTAACCCCGTCTACCGCTGAAAAGCGTAAAGCATGCTAAGCGACTGGAATGCAAAAACCGGAATAGGTGCACCACTTGATGTCTAAATTTTCCAGCAATTCATGCTCAACAATCTAACGTTGAGCAAAACATCAGTGAGCTAAAGGCAAACACCAGGTTCAGGTGGAGATGAGCCAGAAACAAAAAAATTGAGATAGTCACAAAGTGTTCCTTTGACGTTTCCATTACAATAGATTTGCCTTTTATGACTGTCTGGAAAGTGAAATTGGATCTGCGGTGTCATAGTGTGCTTAAGGAAGAATGACGCGTGAAAACGCTTCAGAAATCACATTCTCAACGCCTTTCACAGACTTGTCTTTACTGAAGCGAGTAAACATTTTGCGTGACATCTTCCGGTCCCTTAGTCAAATATGAAAAATCATCCGATGCCTAACCAATGCACTGAATCCACTGTTACAATTCGCTTTAAATCCCACAGATCGATCGACGTATGTGAATGCATGCACACGACTAGATGCATGCCCAAACGTGAACTGAGAAAATTGCTAAAGACAGATTGTTTACTGTCGTTTTGTTCACACATTCAAGGATGGGATTATGAATAAACAGCACGGTTACCACAATACCAAATAAGTCCCATTTCGAAGTCATAATATCATTTACCTATCTGCTTAAAACATAGGATCTGTTTGCTCCAATCGATCTGTCAACCATTGTTATTCCCGAGTTCAGTCCAACCAAACTGGCGTTAATATGATCCCTAACTAGATCAATTCGTTGCTTAAATATTATTTTCAAATACTGTCTTGGGCAACTGAGGCAGGTAAAATTTGTCTCGCTTGCTATCAGAACTCAGCCTGTAGGCAATCATGTGCCCAGTGAATTTATTCTCATACTTATATAAAACAGCTCCTAGGGCTAGATAGGAAGGTGAATGACTTCTGGATGTAATTGACTGAAAATAAATTTGCCGAAAAACAAGTTCTCCTATCACCAGTCTCATGATTGGCCAAATGTTCTTATTTTAGGCATTCAAGGAATTCCACTGATGGCTGCTGAAATCACAGTGTTCAGGGTAATTTTGAGCTGGAAGGGTTTGCAAACTTAAATAAACGATGTACCAAGTCTCAAAAAGTCATTAGAATAACCAACATGTCAGACGATCGGGTTGTCCTCTTTTTGCCCAGCATTTCCAGTATCTGGTTGACATTCACAAGCAGGGGATTGGAGAAGACAAATAGAGACAGTATTACCTAGTACTGATCCAAGAGATAAACAAATACGGTAGATAGTATTTCAAGGTAGCAGTTCGATGTTAGAAGTTTACCTTTAGTGAGTGAGAAAATAAAACCAATACACGATACTTCACGCAAACTTT
The DNA here is from genome assembly GCA_008360955.1 of Fasciolopsis buskii. Taxonomy (NCBI): domain Eukaryota; kingdom Metazoa; phylum Platyhelminthes; class Trematoda; order Plagiorchiida; family Fasciolidae; genus Fasciolopsis; species Fasciolopsis buskii. The sequence goes on from LUCM01010038.1 coordinate 418,411, forward strand.
CGATACCGGACTTAGACACGAAAAACAAGAACACGAGTGACAACTGAATGAATCGCACTTCCAATTCGCTTAAACTGATGCACAGGTTGAAGTGTTACAAAATAATACATGGTATGACACGAACACTTTATTGTACTCATTGTTCACACGAATTCGGGGTACATTACTTTCTTCCTGATTAACAAGAAACTTTGTACACTCGGTCGACAGTTTGAAACCGACACCCATTTCGCATAGCCTAAGTGGAAACGCGACCAAACCCTTGGCTGCTTACAGACTGATCGTATTGGGAAAAACGATCCTGGTGAATACTGCTCTGTTGAAAGACGCAAAACTCCTCAATGGTTTTCCGAAACAAATGAGCGTCAGATGTTCAAATGAACTGGAGACCTCAATCAAAGTGTGAAAACAATAACGAAAGGAAACGATAAGTTCAACGTTTTGTCACCGTTTCATTGCTGCTAGCTGATAACGCAGTCATTATTGGTGAACTTGACAGGTGGATCTGAACATTTGGCACGCGGATTGATCAGCAAAGCAGTCTTCTTAAGCCACACATGAGGGCTTAGCGTAGATCACCTTCATGGATTTTTCTAAAATGGAGAAAATGTTTCCAAAATCCCAGAATTTTACAACTACTCGCTCTGCCAACGATGAGCAAAATCACAGTTGAATAAACTGAGCCCTGCACAATCCTAAACTTTGGAGTTCAAAAATTGAAAGCTAGCAGATGTCGCTTTGTAGAAAGTATCACGCAGACATTGGATGCATTTGACAGAATAATAGTCCTACCTAATCCCTTTTTGATGAGGTTGTGGTTTTGTTGTCAGGACAGCGTGATTTTGTCCAGATGACAGCTGAGATGTTTTATACCCTAATCACGTGAAAATGGGCATCACTTTTGGACCATAGAAGACGAGGATGTTTACTCTGTTTATGCCGCCATCATCATCATCACCTCAACCTCATCTAATAGGGACGATATAGATTAGGTGAATACCTTTTATTGTAAACCTGAAATAAACCGACTAGTGCACGTTTATCAATCCGCATATTTAAGTACCCACAAGTGCTCATCAGTTAGTAAAGTCGACAGCAGAAATACTTATGCGATTGCATGCACCGTCTCTCCACTCAGAGATATACGGGAGCAAATATGTCGTGAGACTCTTCGTAGAAAGTGGTCATCCTTATTCCATAATCAACACCAAGCGTTCGAATGAGGTAAAATATCATTTATATTGTTTGGTAGAAAACGCTTGTTTACCCGCAGTATTTTTCACTCATCTTTGAGTTTTTGTTTGTGCCTTATTCTATTTCGTATTTGGCTTCGATTATGAACCATAGCTATGAGGAAAAGAACAAATCACATTGCCGTGGCATTTATGTTTTGTAAAGTGAACCGAATTCCTCCTTTCTAGTCAGTATTGATGGTATTGATCTTTCAAAACTATGGTTATTTCAGGGAGCACGAAACAGAAGCATCGCAGATAACGATTAAAACTCCATCCGTGAATGTTTAGCAAATAAATAAGGGGATGAACAGGAGTAAAATAAAGTTTGTTTCCGAAACACAAATGAGTGTTCCAGGAATTGAAGATGACCATAAGGACCCCATGTTTGAACTTACCAATCTCATCTTTTCTGCTGAACACCAGCAAGATGGCTTCTGATTAAATCATAATCATCGTTCTACTGACCGCTGATTCACTAATGGATCCTGTTTATTTTGGCGGAAATCGTTGGACATTTACAAGTGCTGCCAAAGGATTTACACAGCGGCATGTCCCCCTAGTTTCTGTGGGGCTGGATTTTGCTCCTGGCATGATGTTCTCATTTCGTTGAGGTTAATCGAATTTTCATCGGATTTGTATGCATGGGAGACGGATTGATTTCGCGTAGTCTCTTTAGGATGACTATACAAATGCTAACCGGCTCCGAATAATAAACGGGGGACTGGAAACTCTACCATTCGTTGAAATTGTTGTCTGTTTTCTGTCCTTATCTTGAAACCAACTGTTGATTCTGTCCCTCGTATTCGTTTTTCCTCAATTCTTCGTCTCACGTGCTATTGTTTACCCGCGTCCCATCTACCCGATTGACATCAGTTTTTCGTTGGCTATCGATATCCTTAAGTCAGCCGCATCATTTGTTTGGGACAGCACACTCATATGCCCATCATTTGTGTTCATAACTTCGCCTACCCCTACTTGACAACCCTCGTATTGTATCTCCTGCTAATCGTTTCACCATTCATGTCAAAACGAGCATAGTACTCCCAATACCAATACACACGCACACACCATATATGCATGTGAATTCGGCCTTTGTTTTGTTTCTCTCTCATCGATCGCATTATTCGCATTATTCGCATTAAACCATGGTCGGCAGAGTATGGCTTGGCTCTGATTTTATTATCTACACCTATCGCTCAGATAGTTACTTTAGGAGCATTATGAGCATGTATATACACAGCAAGCTCTCCTGCTCGATTGGCCTCTTTTTCATGAGCATGGTCTCATTGAACACATCCCTGACGGCTTACATTTATTCACTTCATTCACACACTTGACGCAGCGGTCAGTTGCTCTGTTTGAAGCATCGAGATTTAAGGGTGCATTCTGACGCAGCTAACGGCCGTCCTCCCCCTGGAAGATTTTATAATCAGAAGTACCTTTCCGACCGTCCTGACCTGGAGACCTAAAAAACGAGGCTTGCGCAGTTCCTGGTTTGCCATTATTTACTTTATGCCAACAGTATCCTCAGGCAGTGTTGGCATTCCCTGTTAAATTCCAGATTCAACGTATCAATTACTCGCCATGCTCTAACGTCTAAGTCGACGAAAAAGAAATTAAAGCCAACTTTGCGAGCGATCTAGCAGAATTTAGAAAAATACAAATGGGTCGATTGCTGTTTGTTTGTGCAATAAAATTGAATCTACTGCCTCCGTTTTCCCGCCCTTATCATTCCTATATCCACGGAAGAGATTCATTCAGGGATTTCATAGGACGTACAATTGACTATTGTCAACACAGCTCACACGTTCCTTTTCATCTTACCGGTGACCCCAAAACAGCTCATCAAAACTTTTTAGACTCATGGATGATGACACATACGATGAAGTAAATTGCTTTTATATGCTTTATGCGGCTGAAGGTGAACTTCGCTTCTAAGCACTGCCTGAAACCCCGGATAAATTAGCTTATATCTCATTTTCCTATCACCAGGGCAACCTTGACCATCACGGAATAAGGGTCCAGGATCAAAGAATTCTGCACTGCAAAAAATAGCGTTTACGAGCAGTACTAACCAGTGGGTCTGAGTCAACACATTATTTCAGTTTCTCCGATATGGAACATCCTGCTCCGACTTGGGCATGAAATTAACTTGCATCGAATAATTTAAGACAAACCTTGAATCACATTTCAATGTTTAGTGTTGAGCCAGCCCATTAAATAACCTATGGAGCACACCTTGGGTTATAGTCTGTTGCCATAAAGTTAAGCCTAATTGAGTTGTGTTAAACTTTACAAAAATTCATTCATATAAATTCTCAAATATATTAGTTTCAGCACAGAATGCAAGAAGAGGAATTGCGTCACGAATATTAGTCCTCCATAGTGATTCTTTATTAAATAAGAGAAATTTGACCAGTCCAAGTTACTAAAAAGACGGCTGCTTTGGGACTAGCAAAGCCCCAATTTTTCACAAATAAGCACTAATTGTTTGGTGTAAGGAGGGAAATCAGCCAAACTAAATCAAGCCCAAAAAGAAAAGACCGGCTCGCAGTAACGAAAAAGAAATGAAACGAGTAATTGTCGTCTTTCACAAACTATTTTTTCCAGTTGCCCTGACTATACTGCCGAGAACAGCACAGCTAGTGGCAAAAAATGATTAATATATGGAGATTTATGCGTTTCATCTATTCACCGAGATGGGAAATTATAAATAAACAATAATGAGCAATACAATAAATACTACGGCTGAGTGCTGTTCTTGCTTTTGTATCTGAGAAAGCTTGCGAATTTGAGGATAGAAAGTAAGGCGGATCTCACCATTTTGGTTTGGGGATTATTTGCCCTCACTCCGCTCGAGGTGGCCGTGCGAATTTGCGATGGTCGAAGAAGGTTTGTTGGGGCCTGGAAACCGTTTTTGTAGGTTGTCAACTCAATGGGTTTTCGATATTCCACATCTCTTGCCTTTGAATTTTGTGCTGTCTGCAGATTTGCCACGGTCATTTGTGGGACTATGAACGCATGTTTCGTCGATCTAGGCCTACGTGATTAAGAAGGGGCGAATTGCGAAATGTAAGATTGCAAAATGCTAAAACATTATGTTGATTTTTTTGAACAAGTGCAAAGATAGTAAAAGATTGAGGAACCCAAGCGGCTTTCCAAAAATTCAAATATCCTCACAGCCTCCTTCAATGCCATAAACTATTGGGCCAGAGACACTAACCGTTCCCATGGCCCGCGGCGTCGGAATTTTCGGACAGAGACTTTGTCAGATTCTTTAGAATTTTCGGTGAATGACAGCTGTGGAAATAGAAGTTATCAATAGATTTGTTTACACTCCTGGTAAGCATGTTTCCACACCATTCTTCACCCTATTATGGGACTTCGAAATTACTTCAAAACCTTTGCCGAATTCTCCCAAATGTTGATCCCGTCACAAGTTCTTTCCGATTGCCACTTTTCATCTTTCTGCATAGATCTTGGCGGCGCAAACTTATTGCATGCAAACTATCAAGCAGTCGAAAATCCCTCTGGATGTACGTCATCTGTGGTAGCCCTCTTCCTTCCAACCAGTGAACAAGAGTTTTGTTTAAACTGCCCACACTGGCACATTTATGATACCTCTATCCACGACTCAATCACCTTAACACCCATCAAGTTCCACAGTGCCTGTTTTTTTACATTACTACAACAAATATTCAGCCGTCGATATCTTGTGATCACATTCGTCCACCACTATGGAAAGTCGATAATGGGCTTGTGTATGTCCATTTCCTCCCTAGAGGTAAAAACTTAGTCACTGCAACCCCAATACAGAAAGAATGCCCCTTGAGTTAGCAATCGGCAACAATCCTAGGTTTGCTCAAAGAAAACAAATTGGTGGCTGGGATGCAATTAGAACCCCTTCAAAGAAATGTCACGTGATGGTGCGGAGAAAAATGAAAACGTTTCAGGACCCTGAATCAGTGCTTTTGCTAATCCCCCAGCGACAGTAAATGTACCGAAGAAAACCACTGTAAAACTGTTGGTACCAGCTGACAAATGTACTGATCTTCAGCCTGCATCTGTGCTGTTTAGATCGTTCAAAGAATGTCTCATTGTAGTAACCTAAGGTCCAACAGCGGTGCAGCAGGTTGGGGTGCATCGGGCGAATTGCGCCTCCCTATCAACACATTACGAATGCTTTTTCATATAACTGCTAACAGCTCTATTACGACCGGCAAAACAGCAGTAAATTCAACCGGTAGGTTAAGTCGAATATCAGACTCATTTTCCGAATGTCACAAAAGATGGGACAAATGATGCAAAGGCCGATTCGTCCACTGCTACATATTAACAAAACATACGGACTGCAAACTAAAGTCGTTACTCATCCCCTTCTCCATTCCTCGATAAATTCGACTGATGTGTTAGTAGTAGGAGGTTGAATGTTTTCATAAAATAATTCACCATGTTATATCATCTCTCAACTCACCATTAGGAAACAGTGGGAGCACTGTACAGGTTTGGTTGAACTGCCATTCTCAATTTTCCCCTTTCTCGATACAACGTAGTGCCAATAAGTGGATGCAAAATGAAATGTTGACAAGTTACAATTCAATTAGCAATACCAATATGCCTAGCACATACGAACTTCTGCCATTTACGTCTTTGGAAACATTCAGCGATTCCTTACGCGTCGGATGGCAAAATCCTTCTAGGTGTCTGCATGAATCAGATAATTCCTGAGACGAGCGATGATTACAAAAGGATATTTTATTCATTTCGATGCAACAATTTCAGACTATTTTCTCATTCCATTCAACGAGATACCCCTTATACCCTAGTCTTAGAAAGATGTTTCCTGATTTTGAGATGCATTCTGTGCTTCAACACGCGTCCTCATTTTTCATTGCCATCCGATTAACACCGGAAAGAAACCATTTTGAACAAGCAATCAAATATCGATTTAGCATTTGCGAACGATTTCCTGTCAAAGACTGAAAGCTAAAAATGTGGAAGACCGGAATTTTTTATCTGCACAGGCAGTAGTTGCGCGTCTGCTTTTACCCGTGAAATTATTATTTTTCCAACCTGGATTAATGTGTTGTATTTAGTTCTAAACACAACGCATTCTACAATATGCAATAACTTCCGTTTTCGACGTTCGTTCTTTTGGTTTCTGCCTGATCCTGGCCTCGAGTAATTTCAAAATCATAAGACATACTTAATTTCTCCTAGTCACATGCTTCACTTTTTAATAATTCTCCTGATGTTTTGAAAAAAATAGTATTGTCTGCAAAACTGGTCTTTTTAAGTGCACTGTTCAAGATTATGCCTGGAAACTGATGATTAATTGCTTTTGCTTCACTGGATTTATGGGAAAATTGTACCATCATCCCATTGAACTAACAATAAGCAAGGCTCATACCTTGAGAATCCACTTGTTCTTCGGTTCTGACCATCGAATAGCACATCAAATCTCCTAAAGTGTTGCTTTCACTGCTTTTCAGTGTTTTCATTTCGCCCTCTATTATTTTTCATATAACAATACGCAAAGCGGAAATCTAAAATGTCCAGATAGTCGCTTTGATTTCAACCACCAGTCGTTATAAATCAAACATGGATGTTACAAAACTCAATATTAGTGGCTCAGTGCAATGATCCAGTTCAAGTCCCGTTAAACCGAAAGCCACTCGTGAAAATATGTATACTACTTAATTGCTATCTAAAAATTCAGGGTCATCACAGTATAATTTTTCGGTTGATGGCACGATCAAATCAATTAATGTCACTGAATTCAGTTGCGTAATGAGGCAAGGCAGTGGAATAAACCGCAGGTAGTCATCACCGAGAATGACAAAACAACGTAAAAGTATACGTTAGCAACAGGGCCACCGAGGGTAAAAACGGCCGTATCAATAACGTGGTTCGGCGCAACAAAAATAATCGGCCCGAATGATTAAGGTTAGCGAAATCAATGATTTACCTAGTAGCTGAAAGATTATGTTAATCGACAGCTAATTAAAAAACGGGATAATTTGTCGCAAGTTTATAATAAAAACTGAGATGTGAGAGATGATATTGATGAAGGTGATGATCGGCTTTGTGTTCAGCAATCACTTTCAAGTAGAATTGTCGAGTCTACTAGTTCTCCGGAAGCGAGGTGTCGGCAGTCACAGGCATTCGCACGAAATGTTTTTCGGATCTCAATTCCCTATAGAATCATTAACTACGCACCATTATATTAACGTTGCTAGCGTACAGTAATGGATTAGAACAAATTGGTATCTGTTTAGCTGAATATCCAGGGCTGGACATCAGGAGTGGCCCCACTACAATCGTCTAAGCACCGTCCTTTTGAGCACGTGCATTTAGCGGTAATAAAACTTCACTGTCATACTTGGAAGTAGTCTAAGAAAATAATTTTTTTATTTCAGATGTATGCGTATGAATAGACGAGTTGTCTATTTGGTGCCTGGTTGAGCGTCCGACTGACAAGCAGTAGTGGCTCTCGATATTTGGGTTTAGCTGCTGCAATTTCGACCAAATGGCCATCCATGTAAACAGTAAACTCACGGCTGAACTTGAGCAAAGATGACGAAGCGATAACTACAACTGCTCCTTCACTTTTCTTGCCGAACCTCGAGTAAACGGTTAACACCTCTCACCTGAAAATTTGAGTAATAATTTACCTTTTCTGTAATAGAATTAGCGCTTCAGGAAATATTCTTACTGAACCAAACACTTCATGATCTATAGGATTCGAAAACGGGCACAATTGTACAACAGTTTATACTTTGCTGTTTCAAAACTGCCATATCGGCAATATGTGTGGGTGAAAGACATCAATATGAATTTCATATTAGTTGATTTAATTCACCTTCTAATTACACCATGCATGACTGCCAGGTCTCAGATTGTCAATAAAATCTAGAAACACTTTTGTGAGTTCTTTCATCATACTAGTTGAAAATTAGCGGCAAAGTACTGTCATCTGCACACAGTCGGAGATCAAAATCCGGAGTGAATGAATATCGGTCAATTCCACATTTACAATTACATGGTCTAATGAATTGTGAAACATTCTGCCGCCAAGTCCGAAACTGATAAAAATCTGGGTGCTCAACAAGACTTACTCCCGGGGAAACAATTATAAACCAATTGTGATTATTTTTCGACCAGGTTAGTTCTGTTCATAACCCGGAGTTTTGCATCTATCTAGTCTGTAGAACAAAGCACCAACTCCTGTGCTCATCTGGGAGCTTTTATCTTCAAATGATTTTAAGATCGCACGAAAGCTCATCCTGTATTCACCTGAACACAGGGTCTGTTGGCTTTGAGTAATCAGAGTTCGATCAAAATTTGATCGGCTCAGTCAATTATGATGCGTTGCGTAGAATTTGCATCGTTATGCTGTCTTATTATTCAGACGCTTCGTCACGGAAAGTTATATTTATAATTGGTCATCTCGAGTGAATTCTGGTACCGAGCGTCCTGAACTTAACGCCTCGTATACATCACGCCTGTCGGGATAGCCATTACGGTTCAACTTAACCTGAATGAAAATCAACCTTTACGTAGATTAATTGCAAACGGGAAAAGTTGCCTGCAGAATGGCCATCAATTGCAAATCCTGTTTGATACTCCATGCTGCTGACCGTCAAAAATTGAATATAAGTAATATAAACACTGATGGTATGCATGCAGTTTGTAAGTGTAACGTCAGCTTTGTTACCAGGCGACCTGGAAAAAGGATACGAGTGTTTTTGATTCATTACTGATTGCTGAGACTCGAATATTGAAGTTGGAAATTTTTCGGCGCCAGTCGGGGTAAAATGGCTGACAACATGATACGTCAATCTTGTTCTTCCAAACCAACTAGAGAATTCACGGCTACCTCTATCGGGAGAGTAGCAAAAAGAAGTTACGTTCCAGCCAGCCACTTTTTTGGCCGGTGTTAGTCGCTATTCCAGATTTTGATCAATCAGCTGTGTCCGTCTCAGTCCAAACATTTGAAGATTTTTTTTTAACGCATCTGTTTTAATTGAAACATGCCTAAAATCTACCTTCCAGTTTCTCCGTCGGCTGTAATCTTGTGAGTCGCAAGCAATCGGTGATTCAAAAATGCAAGATAATAACATTCTAATCCAGACACTTGCAACTTTTGAGGGTCCCAGTATAATTGTTCACGATGGTTGTCTCTGTTCAAGAAGAAGGAATCATCCTTCCAGTAATTGGTTAGATTCACTCTTGATATTTACTGGTTTGGGGGAAGCGATTGAATGAATTAGGGATATGGGACTCCGGCTCAACCTAGCAATTCTCTCTGGTAAAGTAGTCATATCTACTCCCTCATTACAGATGCATTCCACATTCCTCCGAAAATCGCTAAGCAATTTTCAAGCCAAGCCAATTAAACATGTGGTTTTGTTCATCCCGGAGGACGAGTTTTCAGCAATTTGCTCATGGATATTTCAAGCACATCACCAACTTCGATATCATTGGATCTAACCAAAGTTAAGCATTTTGGAGGCTGTTTTCAAAAAATGAAAACCAAAATTAGTCCTGAAAACCTACTGCCAAATGTCATCAAGGAATTTCGCATCAGTTGCAAGGAAACTCTCTAACCATTACTTGGACTGCGCTACGATTTTCGACAGCTGGACAACTGCTCTAATGATACTCCTGTCTAAAAATGGCACCACGACGTTCCGTCCAGTTCCATGAATTTTCGATGCTTTCAGTGGCTTTGACATGTCACAACTCCACAATCCCCCTGATAAGTTAGCATTAGACAAATCGTCTCAGGTCTCATACAGCCGTTCTTTCAATGCACTGGATCCCATTGTCCCTTCACGTTCTAACTATTCTGGATAGAGAATCTAAATGTCCGCTTATCTGCTTTCTGGGATATAATGGTACATTCAAGGGCATTGACAGAAAGGAACTACTTGAAATTCTTTCCACCCAGGGCGTTCCGTTCGCAGCAGTTGAAATTGAGCCAAATTAATTTAAGGAAAGGCAGCAGGCAACAGAATACAAAAGTAGGACTTCAGACGATCTCTTTCCGCCCAGAGTGCAGTTCTTCTATGATTTCCGTGCTGGACAAAAACATTCCTGTAGGCCAGCCAATGACAAATTCTATTCCATAACGTTCGACGACGATCTCGTAATCTGTCTACCTCATTCCGATCCCGGCAACGACTAAGCCCTTCACTCCGGCTTTCTTCATCATGTCAGCTGATTAAAAGCCTCCAATCTAACCCCCAATCCTCCTAAATGCATAAATGTTTTTGCCCTAAAGCACTCGAAATACAAAAATGCCGTGGAAACCTTGACTGACATCAATTTAAAAAACGCTGCCATATTGCAGCAGCCGTTTTGAAAGTATCTTGGAATTGAAATAAGCACCGATTTTTCCAAATCGGATCACTTTTAGCCTTTACTAAAGCGATGAGATTGTCGTACTATCTTTTAAGATAATGGCCGTACATTTGATTCTTCCTAAGCGCTTTGTTTTAGCTTTGACATTACACTGATCACATTCCTCTTCCGTCGTATACGTTGGGACTTTGAAAAAAAGTAATCCTCAAAGTTAGAAGGCCACCTAGGCAATCATCCTATGCTGGTGATCTACCTTTGAAAATCTTACTGATTGTCTTCCACTCTACTATCACAAACCATGCAAAAAGTTCTGAAGTATACTATATCTTGCTGACCGACAACCCACCTTATAAGGACCTTCATGATTGTGTTTCTCCTTTTTATGTGGCCAAAAGATAATAAAATGAATTACTCGGTGCATCTGCCTATTGGTGCCTAACCGTTCCTTAACTTACACGTTTCCGAGACGATCGCACTAACACTCAATTAGATGCTTCCTAAAACTTGGAAATTTCTCGTCTTCGAATAAATTTTGTCCTTTTTTGAGCCTTCCCAATGTTGCTGTGTTTGGCCGGGTATATATATATATAATGTCACCGCACATGCACCAAACTGAGCGTACAAAGTAGTTACTTGACTTAGCTTGATTCGGAAGACCATCAGTTGAGCTTCTCAATTAAGTGCGGTATGAAGGAAAAACGATGGGGCAAGGGCGTGCGTCATACGGTTGAACATGTCACAGCCGATATCTCGAAACCCATGAAGCACCATATAAACGGAACTGGTGTACATCATACTCATATTCTGTACAGGACGATAGCTGGATAAATATTTTCTTTGACCAAGGTCCAAAATCTCGTTCATTCTTGACCAGTACTTGCACTTTCTTTCTACCTACCATTTTTTCGTCACTATAAACCAACGTTGCTGCATCATTATTGGCACCTAATAAGGAAAGAATAACATTCCCGTAAACCTATAGCAAATTTATTTCCTAATCGTTATAGTATGTCGCGTATACAAGAATCATTCAAAGTAGTAGACTAATAACCATTTAGCGTTGTAAACTGAACGATGTGCAGAAGATCACGTGGTTTTTTCATGCACAAACGTCATTAGCACGAGGTATACCTTCTTTGAACTTATTAATTGAATGTAACAGATAAACATTCAGTAATCAATAACAAACAAGTAACTATCTGAAAAAAAAATTAGTATTGTCGGTTTATTTGAATTGATCGTGCTCACATATAGAGCTAATATATAGGCGTAAAACCTTACGATAATGCGCATGACAGCAGACAAAATTATCATTTCCCAAATTAGTGTGCACTTTAAATCGACCAGCTTGTCCGTTGACCTAAAGCCAAACGTGGTGGTCTGAATCCGCTTACTGTGGAACAAAGCAGTACCTCTTGCACCCTTTGACACACACCGAAAAGCAAGCAACCAGACCATTGCCTAATCTCCATGGAGAACATGAATTTTATCTTTTAAAGTGGCATAGTCCGATATTGGCAGTAGTGTCGTACTAACAAGATTTCAAGTCACATCAAGTCATCTTTCTTAGAATTTGTTTCAGTGAATATATATGCTCAACCAAAATAGTCGGAAAGTGCATACATAAGTGGAAAGACTTTTCACATGGAATAATTTCTGAGAGGCTAAACCCACTCTGATTGTGTTGGGATTCGTGGTCCGGTTGTATGGAAAGCGGTAAAGGAAAGGAGCCATCAAGCTCCGGTAGGCATAAATATGTGAACAGTACGAAAATTTTTAATGACATGCTCGAGAGTGATTCCTGGGCTTTGCTTTTCCTACTTCCGAATAATGCATTCTTATCAATATCGATCCTGCAAGTTCTGGTTAAAAGATCAACTTTGAACTTATCCCCGACTAACCAAACACGGAATTTGTGCTGTAGGCCTAATGACTGCTACATGTTTTATCACGCTCGCCTGCAAAATAAAATCTGGTTGCTAGTCAATTGTCAGTCGGTGGAAATACAAACACATCTGCAGTTTAGAAGTGAACATTCAGCCATTAGCATTGGCTAAATTATCACGTTTCGACTCACCTTTCACACTTTTGCAACACAGAAAAATCCCCATTGATGCTCTACTTCTCAGAAGATTTAAGTTCTGGCTATGGCTTTCTTTTGCTATCACCTTTTATCTTCTATTTATTGTACTAATGAAAGCGCAATACACGTCTTTTTTGGGAAGTAGGTTTGGATCACCACGAACACCAACTGTCGAAGTTAACCGGCAGTAACAGGATTCGAACCTGTGGTATTCAAGCTAAACTGTCCTCATTTTGACCGCCCGACAGAGTAAGCAGTTATGCTTCTGCCATACTGCACTGTTTATTTTGAAACGTGGAAAAAGGAAAGAAAACTCCTACTCAAGTTTCGTCTTGTCAATCTACGATCGACTCTATCTCCAGTTCCCAGTAACTGTAGTGAGAAAAATCAAGTCGAACAGATTCTGTTCACTTGTTAGACCAAAACCAATCCACCTGCATTGGTTTCTTTGAACAACCGTCAGTGATCCACCAATTCACTGGCTAATTCGGTCCATTGTTATTAACTCAACTCACCATATGGTTTTGTTTGCTCAATCGGTCTATTGGGATAACCAGTGGGGTGTTACCGCGGTTGTGCTGACCTTAAACAGGATAATGGTTATGACGAAGCATTACCCACCACCCTTAAACTGTTTCACTGTTGTGTGTTACTGCGAAATAATTAGCCGTATCGCCAGTATACGTACAACATAATAAGACAGTGAAGATAATCTAGCTGTCAAAAGAATTATTTTTAAACCACCTGTAATCACTGACTGGTTCAGCAGCATGAGAGTTGGCTGAGGTCGTGCAGTTCGGAAAAACTGATTCCTAACTAGCAACGTGTCTGCCATCCTTTTTTTCTGAATTCATCTTTTTCTGTGCCCACAAATAAACAAATCTTATGCCGAACTAGTCCTAGATTTTGCTCTGGGAATAGTTCGTTATGCAACTCTGCACGAGTTTACAAGAGGAATTAACACAAACCCGGCACTTTCACCAAATTTCGTAATGCGTTTCAAAAGTTCCTTTTTCTCAGTCTGAATGAAAGAATTTTTCCAAGCCAGTGGGTTCCCTTCCTTCAACCATCAGTTTTCAGCATTTAGAACACTTATCTGCGGGTGAGTTGTGTTATGGAGAAGTGCATAAGTAATACCTATAACCAAGCATTAGTCGTCGTCGAGCGAACCAGGTGAACATGTATTGACTAATGACAATAAAATTTTGACATATTGATCATGCTTTCAAAATGAACCAGTATTTGTGTAAACAATGAGCTCTGAAGTCTTTAACCAATCCAGTAGACAACGATACGCCTTTGTTAGCATCAGGCTTGCCCTTTTTCTGATTTCGGTGCATCTACTGTTAGTCTGACAGATAAATCTGATTCTGGCATTATCCACACACATATATTTTTTAAATAATGCATCGTCACAATCGTTGAATAGGGAATCATCATAGCAACCAAAGCCACTTCGGTTAAGCTCCCAACAGTCTCATTATAACATGGACGCAAAAAAACAAACGTTTTGCAGACAATTGCAATTAGATACTTTCAGGTGAGGTAACAATTCATTATTTAAAAGAAAGCAAACCCCTCAAGGTGACGGAAAATCGATTTTGAACAATCCAAATACAGTTGGAGCAAACATACTGTTTACAACCTATTTAAAGTAATGGGTGATATTTCGTATGAATGAACAATTCAAAATGCATAAAAGTAGATATATAAAGGAAATTTTGTTTCCAAACAATGAGTAGCAGACATTGAACAATTAACTGTGGAGGTCACCGACGAAGAAATACTTGAGTATCATTGCAAAACATGTTTTTCCCGCAAACTCTTAAGGTCAGCTGTGATGTTCTTCGTCAGGTTGCTCGTGTGACGTGACGGTAGGTGGACGAATTGCTTGTCTTACGCTGGATACCAATGCGAATTTGCCCGCCATTTCTCAGCCGTTTCTGTCATTCCTTATCCTTAACATAATGTATCACTTGTGTCGCATCGTTCCCAGTCCTGTTGTGGTAAATCACGTTCTTGCTCATTGGTTCTTGCGCAATATTAATCCGCTCATCACTGCGTACCGCAATCTTCACATTGATACTACATCGCACACAAAACCGATTCGGTGTAAAGTGCTTTGAATTAACTGATCTCTTCCGTGTTTTGTGGTAGCCAGTAATCGTCGTTAGGCGACGGTTTCCTTGACAGTGACCTACTGCGGTGAATCTATGCACAAGTCCGGTATAGGGTCACAGTAGCCTGCATAGACAACTAATCGATCAGAACCGTGGTGGTAGCAAGTCGTGAGGCTCAAACATGTCTCGAGCACCCCGGATCAAACGTATTTCCTTAATTCGGACCAATCTTATTTGGCCTATGAACGCACAATTTTTAAGTAAACCTCTAACGTGTCTTTTAAAGGCTGCGAGCTTCACCTATTTGCTTGGCAGGCTCCAAACTTATTTTAGTGCAAACCGGTAGCATGTATCCGAACTCCGCATTACGAATTCCGTATTACGATTTCAAGTACTAGTGCCGAAATTGTGTTGAACCGAATCGAAAATGTCGAGTGTTAGATGATAAAATAATTGCTGAAAACCTTATATAACCGGCATCTAGTGAGGTAACGGATAGTACTTTTGAATACTTATGCTTCCCCAAAGTGGACAATAAAAGTGCTTTTCGTCGTACCCATAATAGAGTGGAAACCAAGGTGCTCACTCTTTTCCTAGCATCTGAATGATCCTCTAATGCACAAAATATTATCAATGATCTTGAGGTCTGCTTCATGAATATAACATAAATTTACGACTCAATTCATATTTGCGCGACAAGAGTGCAATGTTTACATGGACGATAGGTGCATCCACGGCAATTTAGAACGCAAGCGTGATGCCATTTCCTATGTAATTTTAGACTGTCTCAGTCGGTTAAACTTGCATTTAACTATGAACAAATGCGCACTATAAAAACGGGGTATCTCTTCTGGGGCGCATCCTATTTGAAAGTGGCGTCCGCCCCAACTTTGAAAATTGAAGTTCCTTGTTAAATGCAACCGAAAGTGCTAGATCAACCTTTCTAGGACATTTTCAAGGTACTTCTGTAAACTGATTAGCGCATTTCTCCAACTTTACTACCGTTGAGGCCTGATGTTCTATTTCAGTCGATTACTATTCAACCTGATACCATTGTATGCGTGCAGCAAATGATTACATCCATTCTCACGGTTGGTGCTTTTGAAGAAACGTTTGATACACCCATTTTAGCCGATGCTTCAGATAATGGACTTGGAGCTATCATTTCCAAATTCAGTGAGGACACGAAAAAATTGCAGAGTAAGCATCACCTGCACTTTTCAGTAATTAGCGTAAATATGTACCCTTGCATCGGTCTGAGCCTGTGAAAAATGGCATTTGAATCTCCTTGGCAGATATTGTACTCTACGAGTTGACTACACAGCCTTAATTGCACTTGTGAGCTGTGAAAACCAAGCTCACAAGCCTTGTTGTATTAGTCGCTGCTGTATATGGTTATTCACGTACGAATTCGCGATTTGAAACAGACTTGGGTCTGACTGCCACGTCGCAGATGTACATTCCTAGTTAGCAAAGAACAGTCAGTGATGAAACGGAAAGTGAAATAACTAAATTGGCTAACCTCAGGTTTCAAGCCTCAAAGAGAGATAGAACACTTTTAGAATCGTTAAATATTCACCAACTTTCGCGGGTTAACCGGTGTATTTAGTGTGAATGGCCCTCGAGATTAAATTCTTTGGAATAAATAAAATATTACTAAAACAAAACAGGAACTATCAGCTATTGATGAGTACGTTGTGAGTGACTCGCAATTGTTCCCGCTAACTCGAAATTATATGACGTGGTCACTAAGGACGACCTGGAATCATTAGGAATCATCGACGGGTGGACGAATGGTTCCGGCACTCACGTACAGTTTCTTCTATTGGGCATCCACAAACAGTTACATGCCTCTTCAGCATTTATGAAATAGGATGAAGTTGGTTATCCACAGCGTAACATACTTGTCACCACGTCTTTGCAGCAGCTAGATAGAAGTGCATTTTTGTGGAGAAATATAAGGCGGCTAATTCAAAGGGCTTATCGACCATCTATCACTAGTACTTTGAACAAATAAATAACATTGCATAATTTCCATTCATCACTGCCTCCTGCCCATAGTGAACAAGACATCTTTTTTGTGCTTGACGTAAATATAACAACGGCTTTTAAAAACCGGTGCGAAATTCCCATGGCCCCACCTTTGGTGAGTGGCGAAAATTGCAAATGCAGTGTGAAATATGGTGATCTTTGTCACCGATGATTCACAATCTATGTCCAGCTTTGCCGAGTCAGTTGAGAGGAAGAGCGGTATTCACATTACACTTATTGGTGACCTGAGTTGAAGCATGTTAGCCATGGAACCTGAGAATAGTGACCGCTGATTCAGAGTTCGAATCAGAAGTTGTCTAAACAAAAGGGACCAAAGCTTGCGCCTATGGAAACGATGGATTTTGCAGATAGCTTAAACTGAAAAATAACTATTTTGACTTATTCAGTGGTATAAATCTTTACGTTACGGCCAAGTGAGTTGAATTCGAAGCAAACTATGTAAACAGTCCAACTGAAAATTCGTGCAGTCAAGCAAATTGAGTGATTCAAGACTAAACACGTGGAATGTGACCTTCAGCTACGATCACAGAATGAGATTGGTACACAGGATTGTTGGCCAATATCTCCGAAGGCGAGCACAATGGGCCATAATCCACGCAAAAACGGCAGCTGAGACCAAATGTTTACTTCAAATGACCCTGAAGGGTTCAGGTAAAACTGGCCTAATGATCAAAGCAACAGGCTAAATGAATATGGTTAAACCTATAACGTTGATTCTGTTGATGTTCTTTATTGCCATTTTGCAGACGAGGAAACAAATCTAGTCATTTTCAAGACAGTTGGAAAGCCCACTGGTATCACAAGAAGCTAAAGGCATTCATTCATCTCCCCACTCTAACCGTCACAGACGCTCAGTGTTTACCAGCTTGACTGCCTCATTGTTTATCCATCTACCCTCAGTAAAATAAGGTGAATTCACTAAAGCAACAGGAGCACCAGCCTGACCACAAACCCATTATGCAGTTGGTTTTGTATTCACGGCAGGATTTTTCACTCACCAAGTAAAACGGGATTTAATATCTGCAGTAGGTGGCGGAAAACTCAAGTTTATACCAATCGTCATATCACTTAGTGTGCTTTAAAAATCCTTTGAAGTTCCTATCAATTAATTTAACTGGGTTTCGAAATTCAATGGCTTCTTAAATCGTTCGTCCCCAGTCAGGTTTGCAGCACCATAAATAGTTCGACCACGCCATCTCTGAATTCTTAGCTCATTTTAATGCTCCTTCAAATGAATGTGATCCTGGAGTGCAGCATAGAATCATCCGACTACCAAAGTCCATCGATTAAATCCACTCGGATCCACATGAATTGAGGAGAAAAGAGACATAGAATTGATAACATTTTCTGCACTGTGTATACAAACGGAATGATGGTATTGCAAATATGTGCCGATGGATGGAGATTTTTCGGCCGACATTGTACAAACCAGAGTTTCTGTAATCCACAGATCTACACGTGTTCAGAGTGCGACCAACTTACCTGATAGCGTATACTACAGAGGGCGATTTTCTTGGATAATCTCTCGTGTACGTCGTAGCCGCATTTGACTCGTCTCTGACTCGCGCCGATATGTTGCAAAAGGTGGGACGGCTGGACGGATTAACCACAGAGTGAACTGAATGACATGTGGCTGTGGAAACCAGGAAATAGCGTAAATATTACGACTCAGCGGCTTTGATTACTGATGTTGGTTTGACTTATTTCGACCGTCGGAAGAAAACGAGAAAAAGGATCAAACGAAACTGCATCACGAAACAGGGTGGCTCTACTTGCCAAAATCTGTAACCCACACCAGGGCAAAAGTACATCAGAATACGGCTAATCGTATTAGAAAAGATGTGAAAGGGTGTGGAATTAGCTAAATACGTTAAACAACATAGAATAGACAACAAATCACCTTTATAGGTTTTAGTGTATATTATCAGCAGGGAATTACAAATCTCCTCGAACTTATCCATTGTGCGGCATCAACATTGTATAGCTAATTCACTCTTGTTGGGAATCGGCAGCAGTGCAAATTCGTGCCCACATAGAATACGAACCGTGGACGACCGGTCATGAAAGCTCGCTAGTGTGCAAGCTCTCAACGGTTTGTTGAGCCCCACTACATCATGACATTGTCGGTACCCGTTACTGATTTTCATGGCCACGTGCCGCTGGTGCAAAGTAGCCGAACCACAAAGAGAGATGACTTCGCTGCAGGCAGCCTAGTTGTGATGAAGGCTTCGAACATGATATGCAACGATTGGCAACTTGGTAACTCTCGTGAAAATAGTTTAACACTACTAACATATACCAAGTAGCCAAAATTTGCAGGCCATACACAAAGTCTTCATCAAAATTAAGTTACCTGTAGAGAAGTCATCTCTCTGTACGATTCAGCTGCTTTGCACCAGCGGCACGTGGCCTTGAAAATCAGTAACGTGTACCGACAATGTCATGATGTAGTGGGGCTCAACAAACCGTTGAGAGCTTTCCAGCCAAGGAAATGGTGAGTGCTTTCAACTCCTATGCACTGCTGTCGATTCCTAACAAGGATGAGAGATCTATACAGTGTTTCCATGGTCTTTAAATGGTCAACTGAGCATTACTATCATAGAGTGAATATTCATAGCCCTCTGTAGGCTGCAGGAAATTTAGTTACAAACGAATCACAAACATCAGACATCATCCCTCACTGACTGTTCATGATTTTGTGTTATGTATGACGCGCATCTCGTGGCCTGTGGTCGGCTTTTGTGGATGTCGACCAGTGTCCATTCGTTAAGTAGTTCCTTCCAATTTGGAATTGATAGATTGAGATTTACCTATCTGAGTGACCTGTCAGGGAGAAAATATCGTATCTGAATGAGCAGCATTTCCGTGAGGCCTCTGATTGCATCGTATTATAGGCATTTCTGATTGAATGTGAATGATATGATGTTAATAACAATCAATCAATTTGATCGTAAAACTTGCCTTGAGAAAGATTACCCATGGTAGTCGAAACGTCAGCACATTAAATCTAACAACAACGCTGTGCTATTAACATGATATCATTCACAATTAAAACCAATACATGGCGCATCCATTTTTCGATACACTCCTTATGTCATTTGATCCTGATATTTCTGAATAAACTTGTTCATCCATCTGTAGGACACAAACAGATCTCTTCGGAAACATTGGATAGTTTGTCTTCCTAGGAACCGGTGGAAATTGGAACACCGATAACGGAGTATAAACAGGCAATGGATGTGTTAGATTGTTCGGATATTCGGATGTAACTGAATTCTCATCCCTATTTAAGAGCTTCTACTACGCCAAGACTGATTTTCTAGATCCGTTTCTCACCTTAATAGCTCTTAGCGATGTTTGGGAGGTGGTATATTGTGTGGGCCTTTCGGGATGGTCGTTCACAGAGTGAACGTTGTTCTCGCGTTCTTGAGCAAAAAGAGGGCGACTCATAACAGCTAGTACCTAAACTGCTTCGTAATTCCGGCGAACATTAATACGGTTTTTGGGCCACATTCAGGCTCTCCATGTGTTAGTCAAATGATCATAAGAGTTTCAGTTGAAATACACACAAAAATTTTATTTATCTGAAAGTTAGAAGCAATAAAATAGTTTGTTTGACAAGCCGGAAAGACAAAAAAGCAGCACATGAAAGTGTTAGTTTAAAAACTTAGGCAGCTCCCGATCGGTGTATTTCTCCAAGTTGAGATTTCCAAAACATATGAAAGGTGACTGCGCATTGCAACTCACTTATCGCAGAACGCTTCCTTGATAGCAGCTGCTCAACTTTCGAAATGAACGCACTGAATCTATCATCACTGTGAATTTCTACTGAGAACAAATAAAACAGTGAACAGTCCGCTAATTCAAAAAGGGCTGGTCGGTCGCAACGGGGTTCGTCCTACGTGGAGTATAGACAGACTGTGTGAAGATAACGAACTTCACGTTGTATCGAGGGATCTATTATTTAGTAATCTCTTTTGCAAATCGCCCTAAAGCTCTTTACTGAAAGCAACCACGTGATGCTCTGTTTGCATTAATCAGGTACTGTCGGTTGTCATTCCATAAACGATTAATTTTCACTCATTCCAGTGGGTTATCGATAAGCGCCAACTCGAATGCACTTTACCTGTTATTCGTCCTACTCTTCTGCCATTGATCAGGTTCAATAGAAGGATCCCGTATAACCTGTCCCTTACGTGACAATATGTGCGTAA
This sequence comes from Fasciolopsis buskii, assembly GCA_008360955.1. NCBI lineage: Eukaryota > Metazoa > Platyhelminthes > Trematoda > Plagiorchiida > Fasciolidae > Fasciolopsis > Fasciolopsis buskii. The sequence continues at coordinate 439,481 of LUCM01010038.1, forward strand.
AGGTTCGAATTTCGTTTTAATTCCTGAACATAAGTATCATGAGTTCAAAATAAAATTGCTTGTAGAATCTCTGTGAATCTCGTTAATGCTGAATCCTGGAACAAGTTGTTTCATAAATCAAACTGGACAACTAGATGAAGAAAGACAAGTAAGCGTTGCACAACGCAATTCCGAATTACCTTTTATTCTAGATTAAAACCAAATGACGTGACAGAAGAGATGGGTCAGAACGACCTAACTAACAAATGGCATTACGAAAAGAGTTCAAAAGGAGACATCATCGAACAATGAATACAACAAAGTAGCCGCACCATGTGATCAGTCAACTTTCTATCAACTACGACCATACAGTGTAAACCACTGATTCGATCGATCCGTACGTTTAGACAAAACCACACTCAGAACAGTTCAGTCGGTAAATCGGTTGTCCTCACTTACCGAAGTGAATCTTTCTTGCATTTTCTTATCATAACAGGTACGGGTAACACAAATTAGGACAAGGTTAGTAGACATCTGATATCACTGAATGACTTTTCGGAGCAAAATAACGCTAAATACTGTGTTGCAGAATACGCAAAACTAAGCTTCTCAACGAAAAGATCCGTATCACCTACCCTTCGAAGTGGCTGGTACTCTCTTCGTTTTCAATGCTTCCAGCAGTCGTAAGGCCCCTTGACGTTCCTTCATACTGCGAGATTCGGTAGCCATGCACTTTAATGTGTGCTCCAGTCCGCTTTTTAGAAACATTGTTCCAAGCTGAATGAGGGCACATGATGCTTCATTTTAATTGATTCGAGAACGATAGTTGAATAAGTATAGGGGATAAATACTTCATTTCATATCTCTTTACGATTTTCACACCACGTTAGTGAAGTCCTTTCGGCACGTGAGCCACCATTAATTGCAAGCTGGGAAAGACTAACGAATCATAGACACCCACTTTAATATAAAGTTGAGGAGATGCTTGGAGATCAACTTCGTGCCCTAAACACACTGTGATTTTGTTCGTCGGCCGTCAATTTGAGATTCTCTGTAGTCCTACCGTAAAGCAAAACGATTACACTGGTCACACCATGCTAAAAACAAACTTCTTTTGACCCATCACAGTTTACCGTGACGAACAGCTTGAGCAGAATTACTGCAGAAATTCATCTGTGTATTGCACTGTATTGTTGTTTGGACTTTTGCGTACATAGATGTCCGCATCTCAGTCAAAATAGATGCTTTTCCACCTCATCAGAATGCACGGTTAGAAAAAAGAATAAAGAGAAATAAACACTTGATATTCACGATAGATTGTGCAGGAAAACCAGTCGTGATCTGTTCTTGATTGGTAAGAATTTTGGCTAGGTAGGGGACAGTTGAGTTCCTATAGATATTTATACCAGAGAGTATGAAAAGGAAGGTGGAACGTGTCCTGGTATGAGAACGTCCTTTAGAAAGGTCGTTGTGCAAGGGATGGGAAGGATGCGAAAGAATTCCACGGACAATTTTTTTACACATGAATAGATTCATGTCACAGTTTTTTCAGTGTTATGTATGATACAACATTAACAGTAAACCAGCAAGAGTGACAGGGAAACAATAGAGAGCGAGAGAAGCACACTGGTAAACAAA
>LUCM01010038.1:447057-471223 GCA_008360955.1 Fasciolopsis buskii
TTTTTTTTCAACACAAAAGCCGAATTCCTTGCCAGAGACGTCCGTTGCTGCAGTTGGTTAGGAGTTGGCTTGCATACGACTAGTCGATTCAGTTTATTTCCTTTGATATTAATGATGAGAGAAACCTGACTTTCTGAGAATCCCTTAACTTATAAAAGTGTTTCTTCGATCTTCTTGCTGCCGTATTTGTGGGTGAATCAATGCGAACATTACGGAGGAAAAGGGGACAACAAATACCAGAAATTGGATTGAGTATATCTGCCAAAAGGCTGTTTTTATCATTTGTACATTCGAAAGAAAAGCACGAGTTTCAAATGAAAAGGAGATTTTTCATAAGGATTGTTTTTCCGAGAAAAATTTACGAAGTCGTATTTTGACTTTTTTAGACTCCCCGAAGAATCGGAAATCCATCCGGGGATAAATTTTGGAGGTTCAAAAGTAGCGGTCACTGACCAGTGGTTGAAATGGGAGCATGTCGTTTAAGACGGAATAACTAGGGATGGCTGATAATAGTTCTATCTTGATTGGAGTTGCCTCTGGTTGGAGGAATTGATATATCAGTCACATCAAGCATAAGGCGAATTGTCGAAGATCGATTAAAAGCACCAGCAACGGGAACAGGTAAAGGTTAAAAATCGAAAAAGATGCAATATCAGTTTGTGTGCAACGTACTACCTATAGGTTTATTACAATGGTGCTCCTATGACGAGAAAACGTTGGATGACACTGGATAACTAGGCAGTCGATACCAGAAGACGAATATGAATAAAATGGTTCAGAATTGCTTGAACAGGTGAAATTTACGTATGTGACAACACCACCTCCGGCTTTCTTAGTGCTTACTGTCTGACCAATCGGTATACATCAAATCCTTAGATGACGACTAGGGCATCCGTAACATATGAGTACAGCCATGACTCCTAAATGCAAATCATATAAGTATGAAGATGTATCCGAGAGCGAAGAATGAGTGAAGGATCCGGTAATTTTGTGAACAAAGAGCATATGTTAGCAGTCAGTGAAGAGGTAACAGGCATTTTGGCTAGCCAGGGGTATTTAAAAGCAGCCTGCCAATCGGCACGAATGCGTCTGTTCAGTTTAGTGGGAAATCCATAATGTATATGAACAGGTAAGTCCAAACGAAGCGAAATTTCCGGAGTGTTTCAGTAGGAGTGAACCTGAGCATGAATAGTAACGAACAATCCTCATAGTTAAAAATAAATATTTCAGATTGGTGAGGTGACGGCAGCCGCAGTGGAAATGCAGCAGCCACAAAAAGGGCGATCCCAAAAAGTGACATTCCTATTTCTTAACTCACATTGAATAGCAACAAGTACAAGCTTGCAGACTGGAAGAAATGACAGTACTATTCCGATCCTTAGGCAAAATAATAATACGAGAACCGTCAGGCTGATAACCTGTTCAGTATACTCATGCAACCCCAGACAAATGAAAACCGACATTCTTCCGGAACAAACTGCTCCTCTCTTTGTTTTATCCAAACTCCCTTCTTCATGGCCTCACATCTCAGCCGCTAAAACACGCAGTGGGAAATTGCGGGGTTGCATTTATGAGTTGATCTGAGCCCCACCTGTACTCATATTTTTAGCCTACTGTACAATGAGAGTGGGTTTACAATAGAACAACACAGAAGTGTGGTTTTAGTTCTTTATAGCAGCGACAGTTACGGAACAACGTTCAGCAGTACCTGATTATTGCGCAACATTTCTGTGAACTTTAGCCAACTCAGAGTACCCTATCATGTGTCACTGCGGAATCGACTTGCTGGATTGAACGACAACTGACTGAACTAGCTTTCAAAAGTACTGTCTGCCGAATATATTTGCCGATGAGAGTCTGGAAGCATTTGCTATCAATAGCTCTAATTCATCCGTACTATTCTTTTTGCGCTACCGCAACGATCAGCTCGCATGAGTAAACCACATTCTTCAACCAGCGAATTCACCTGGGACCGAGAACTCGGATTTTCGTTAACTTTTGGACTGAAAGATTACAACGTGACAGAATGACGTCGAGTACAATCTATTCTGCAGAATCATCCGGGCAAGCTTGTTTCGCAATGCACAAACTGTTTTCACAAAAATATTTAAAAGTTCGGAGGAGCGGCATCAGGCGAACAAATTGACACGTGATGAAACATGCACATATAGAACCAATTTGTCTTCAGAATGTTATCACGACCAGATGAACTGAAATGAAACTGCCCTAGTAATATATCAAACGGTTTAAGTCTCCAGCGAAACCAGAAGAAATAAAAATACTCCCGAGTAGATTTTCGGCATTAGATGTACTACTTTGACTCCACCTTTCCTTCCCCGTCAGTCGGGTCTTTTCATGAACACACTCAACGTCTGCATATATATATATATATGTGTGTGTGTTAAGCTCTACAATTCCAATCGGCCGAAAGAGATTTCATACACTTTTCATTTCTCAATAAGTCACTAAACCGATTTTCCAAATTAACCAAAAAAACACTGCTGGTAATTTTCTATTTCGTGTCTGCTCGAATAGAGCCATGTCCTGATCCCTTGTCAAATGAAAGAAACTTGGTAATGGTGACAATTAGTGTGGAGAACAAAACTTTGGGTACCAATGATGTTTGAAGTAATCGTTTTTAAAGTTTCTTCGGCCCATGTTTTGACAATATATTTCCTATATGAAACTATTTCTAAAACCAGTAAATGCCCCTCGGTTGCCTTTGAGTAAAAATATCCAGTTGCTTCCCACTAACCAGACAACACAAAATTAATTACTGTTCAAATTTTGGTATTTACAATTCAGAATTTCCAACCTAATGGTTCACTGGGACTCGCATGCTCCAACCAGTTGAATGTGGGCAAAAGGCTGACAAAGCTGGTTAGCAACGATCCGCGGTGATCGAGCGGTCAGCATAGCGGCATTTCAACCTGCAGGTGGTGAATTCGAATTTACTCATTGCTGATCGAATTGCCCATTAGGCACCCGTCAGGTGAACCCGGCCGTTTTCAAAACAATAGTGTACTCGATAATATCAGTAGTTGGAGAAGTAACCAATAAAATGGAAGAAAACCGTGACCTGTACATGAAAGTAAAAACTACAAAACTCGTTCGTAAAAAATTCACCAGTTGGCAGGAAATCATCTGGCATGGATTTCTTAAACACTTTTACAGTACTAGAACTAGTTCTAACTGATTTAAACAATTGTGTCGATTTGCGTCAACTATTGCTCCCCTCCTCATCTACGCAGCAAAATTCTGGTTAGCGATCACTGCTTCCAGGACAAAGGTACATACCCTCGGCGTTTGCTTTTTCAGTTTTACCTTTGAAATTGCCCCATTCCAATAACGAATTAGTCTGATCTTTCTGGACAGGCGGGGCTAGATGAGAAGCACTAAACTGAATTTTTCTCGGATGTAAAAGATAATCCAATTTGTTAAATCTCGATGAAATTTTATTACTTGCTTTGCCACACAGAATTAACCCAAGTATAAACAAAGACTAGACTTCCGGCCCACAACCAAGTTACGCATTTGCGCGGTAGCTTCAGGAGGACGTAGAAAGATTCAAAAACCAATTACGCTTGTTAGCTATTAAGACTGAGCATACGAAATCTCGTTGGTTTTTGTCTACTAGCGCAGGTGAAGAGAGTAGTGCTAGGTATAATTAACCAGAAGTTACAAGGATAGAACAATTCAAGCTAAAACCATCGATTTTTGGATGCAACTTGCTGATGCTGATCAGTACGAATTAAAATTGGAAATTTCCGTCAGAATTACAGTTCTGCTTTACTATTCAATATTTCTTTTTATCAATTCAGCCAGTGAATTTTTCTGCAAACCGATTTCCTCTTGTTTTGAAATCTCCTGCTTCATACTCGATTCCAACAACTTGACCGAATGACAAGAGCGCGCGTGTCTCATGTTTGACTGAAAAAATGTCGATCGTGTATTGATTAGCCTCAAATAACTTCGCACATGGACCTGCTGGGTTTAATATGCTAGTTTTCTCCACAAAAATGAGCGATATTTTTGTGGACGCTGTTTGAGCCCAATCAGAAACAACTGTGTCTGGCGTAGCCCTAAACTAAAACCTAAGAAGTTATAGGAATAAAGGTGCTTTCTGGGATGCAACTGAGCATTTTGACATTTCTTATAAATTCACAACTATAATCAACCTCTAGGAGCAACCAAATAGTCCCTGATTACTTCAGTCGCATCCTGTTGGCTTTAGACAATCAAATTATTTCTGACTTTTCGTCAAAGTGAATTGCTTAAGACCCCTATGTTCTGCCAACAACCGAGTTTAGCCATCGACGGTATTTCTGCCTGATCGCTGATCGTCCACATGCCTTTACTGCAACCCTTATTCTTCGGACTGTAAGGCAGGGACCAACAATGATTGTTGGTAAATGCCATTAGGAAACCATGGTAAAAATAAGTTACGAAATATATTATCACGGGTACTTCACACCTAGTTTCAGTAGTATGAGGATTGCCAAATTCAACAAAATTTGTTTATTTTTGTTCATTTTCACATTTTCTAGATCAGGTCAAGATTATGTTAGGCTAGCAAACTATGCATTCATGGACTTTCACATGCCAAATAAGAGTTTGAGGACGTGCTATGGTCCAGTTTGTTTCTCTGTTGCCAAATGATAACAAATCAAAGATAGAATTACCATATATATATATATATATATATACCGATGAAAAACGAAAACAAGTGAAAAATCAGGGCACGCATTACAGAGAAACGTAGTCTTATTCATCCACTGTGCATACTCTGTCCTTTTTATCAAAGTTAAACCAAGCGCATGGTTTCAGATAGGTTGCACTGAGCTCGTACGGCTTTAAGCAATAAATCAAATCTCACCAAAGTACCGAAACCCTTAACTATTGAACCCAAAACAAGAAGGGGCTAGCAACAGCCGATGTCAAAGCTGAAGTCGCATGATTGAAGTCCTCACGTCATGTCGCTGTCTGATCATTGTATCTCTTCCTCCAAACTTTTCCGACACTTGTGAAAGAGCATGGAAAAGGAAAGAGATGTACTCAACACGTGTCCAGCTCTTTGAGGGTAGTGAATAAAGGTTACCTGGCTCAGAAGTCGATTGGCAGTTTCTAACACACGATATTCAGTCGATGTTTATACAAGACTTCACCAATAATCCACCGGATATCGAATACTCGCAATCACTGTGTATCCTGAAACAGGAGAAATCGTATCTCACATGACTTCGTAAATTCTTTAACTGGCGGAAAACCGGATGCAGTTTCCTGAACGCTCCTCTGACTCTCGCTATCCACGGTACGGTTTATCCTAGGCCATTTCCAGATGCAAATAAGTTCCTGATGTGCTCAACAGCTTTGAATACTTCTAACCCATTACTAGGGTAGGTGATTGCAGATGCTAGCTTTTTCCAGTCTTGTGGAAGTACGCTGCGCTTCGAAGATGGAGCGTTGTGAAATGGAAACCTTTTCGATTTCGTCAGCTTTGTTGAATCTGATCGGCCGATCCAGCATTTCTTAAAAACAGCTATTTGACCCCGCTTTACATAAAACATGAAACAGAATAAAATAACAAAATGGCCATTTAGGTTGGGAAAAAATGATTAATTGACGTTATTCCGATGGGATACGTTTCAGGCACGACTCTCACCATCTTATGACCATGTCACATCCAACCTTGTGCTCGAACCAGCGAAAAAATGCGATCATTATAACCCTGCTCACGTGTTCATAACTGGCCAGTTTCTAGGTCTTGCGTCAGTCCCCATCACGAAGTAGAGCCTCAGCTTGTCCTTAGTTTCAGCAGGAGTGTGGGTTGCAGCAGAGCCCAAGAAAAAAAACTGTCTGAATTTCGTTATCAGCTGAGAATATCCATTCACATACATTCATAACCGCCAAGTGGTTCAAAGTATATAGAACCATGCATATACTGTCACTCATCAAACTGATATCTTTGGTATTTCTAAAGTTGAATATTCTGCCTCTGAAAGGATTCTAACTCCACTGCCTCTTGAAACAGTCCAAGTATTCTTCAGGACAGTCTCTATGGATCAGTGAAAAGGAAATATAATAATGGTCAAATCCACTACTCTTGATGACATTCTATGGCAGATGTACACCTTTGTGTGCGAATCAGTTAAAATGAATCGGAAGGTGTGTCTTGGAATTGCAATGGAAGGTGTTGATGTAAGCAACACCGGGAGATGCACCACTCTCTACACATCTTGCTGTAGCTTATTGTGACTCGTCTGATCACACCTAGCGCTCAGTCACTGGTAACTCCAACGAAGCCTGTAAGGGAGGCCTCCGGAATTTTCCACATCACTACCTACACATCCAATGAACATTGGTTGTAAAGGACTGCTTTTCCCACCACCACAACATATTTCAATTAATTTCTGAAGTTCTTGACAAGCACAACTGTACCTGGCTGTTAGGCTCCTTTCAGAAAGTTTGAATATTACCTTGGAAGCACAAAACAGGTTAGTTGGCTACTTATCGCAGATGACTCGGACATCTTTTTCCCCGAAGGGAATACGCTTCAAACTCACAGTTTACCAAACAGTCAACAGATTGACAAAGTTTATGGAGGTAGAGCTATCGGGACTGGAATAATTGTATACATGCAATCCCCAGGACCGAACAATCATAGCCCCACAGAGCGCGAAGCTCACCTCTATCTCTTAGTCCAGTGTCCACTTGTTTTCTACATTTATTTATCTTCAGACCAGTAATTTTTAAACCTGCAACAGTTTCCCCGTTAGAGTCCCACCAGCTCCCTTGTTACTTCGGGTTTTGATGTAGATCTTTGTTTGAGGTATTCTTGTAACTCCCGTTTTCCAATATTTCGTAGCAGTATCGCAGAGCATTTTGAATAGTCTGCTACACGCGCTGGCTCTATGCCTCTCTAGCAAATTGCTGAGTTCTTTTCTTAAATTACTATACGGTGACTTCGAGATTTCCTGTTGCTTATCCCTAAGTGATATATCCAGGCATCAATTCACCTGATTCATTATTGTCACAATGAAAATTGCAAAAAGCTCTCATTAAAAGTTTACTGACTCAGCTCACTCCTCTTCCACGAAAGGCTCCAATTATAAACACCGAGTATATCCGTTTCAAGGCCATCATGGGTTTTGAATAACTCCGACTTTGTAATACCGGAACCTAAATAAGGGTTGGACTAGAAACGCACCACTAGCCAGCACATCATTACTGTTCACGCCAGGCGCCACTGATCGATACCTTTCTCACTGGGTTAAACGTTTTTATAATGAGAATAAATGTGCAAGGTGGACGGAGAGTGGATTTGCAGACAAAACGCACAGAATACAGTCTAGCTGTCCAGAAGCACATTTTCCAGTCAGCCTGACCCCACAGTAAGTGGCAACACGATCGTCACCGTTCGCAGTTCGCCGACATATCCCTCAGGTTATCCAACTAGCTTGCTGATAAGCCTTTCGGACCTCAAATACCGAGACGTGTGAAATCTACTTTGCCCAAGTTCACCACACATTTTCTTTATTTCTCACCGTTACTTCATCTGCTGAACTCCACGTGGTTTCTGCCACTCCGAGCGAGTAACGAGAAATGAGGCGCGGTAGAGATGAGTGCCCGCCATACTGTTACCGATTGGATTGACCTTTTCGTATTGAGAACGTGTACTCCGGTTTTGTGAAACACCGATACCCATCCCCTCGTTATTATCTGTGATTCGTTTTTGCCCCGTATCCGGAGCTATGGACTAACACGGGACAAAAAGGCACAGATAGTCAACAAAAAATCAGTGTTACATGTTATAAGGTCCTTTTTCCAGCAATGTTGAACGTATTTTGCAGGATTTCAAAATTTATGTAGCTCTGTGATCGCTGAACTGGGACGTTTAGGCTACACATGTCTCACATCTGATCTGTGTTAATGCTAGAGTCGTTCGTAACCACTGAAAGCAGCCTGATCTCGGAAACGTTACCCCAGTAAGTAGGCGATAGGCCGCCACATTGGTTTTTTCATGCAATTAATGATGCTGGCTGACACATTTACTAGGTCTCATCTCCCGATGATTTTTTTGTTCTTGTGCATTTCAGGTTAGTCTCCCAAGTTTTTCGACGATCATTATCGAAGTATATCCTGCACCACAGTCAGCGCCGTGATCATCAGAATTTGGCTCGTATCTATATTTGGGAGTATGATTTTGAACCTTTTGGCTTCATCCAAATCTCAGAATGTGCACCTTCAAACTTCATTTCACGGCCTCTTTTCTTAAAAGTAAATCATACATAACTTACCACTGATTTCCTTCAGGAGCTTGGGCCTTGGCAACTGCTCAGTGCGGGTTACATCCACGGATGCATTCTTTCCTGCACATTAGAGAATCGTATACTTAGTTTATTAATTGAATGCTGAGCAACTTTATCATTTTACTGAGTCATGTTCTTTAACTTATCTCCTTATAAATTCCGTAAGTGGTTTTTCGAAAAAATTTTCTTGAGTATCAGTTGCGTTGAGACACCTTTAACAAGTTTTATTGTGCTTTAACGGTCTGTTCTGTGGAACAGCGTTTGGGTGCAATGTATCTAGCTGGAATTTGGATGATTTAGGTTGATTCTCGGCATTTGGTTCGTGTACGATTGTTCGTGATGCACTGGTGTTTCCAACCTGCCATTCTCGATCCCTTTTTATCGAGATAGCAGAAAGGCGATTTTCTTATCGTTTTCCATTATCAAGTTGAGCACCACTCGCTTTCAGGGCCTAGGACACCTGACAGATTTTAGCTGGAGTTTATGCGTGAGCTACGTGCTTGATGTCTAAACGCAGGTCAAAGTTTAGAGATGAATGTTGCAAAAGAGAGTGATGCCTGCTTTGACATCGGCCGGTCTCCCATTGATACATCCAATCTCCGATTCTTTGCAATCGGTTTTTACCAACTCTTATGAGGAAGAAAACGAAGTCCAGCATGCATCGGAATTCGCTTGTGACCGAAAAAAAACATTGCTATTGACTTTCTCTGGTTAGCACTCAGTGGTCGATCAGTTCGTTAGCTAATTATGCCCATCGTTATTGGTTGACCTTATAATGAAATTATTCCCCTCAGTTGATCAAATGATATAACCAGTGCGAAGTCGTTGCCGTTCTCCTGATCTTCGATCAGAATAATGTGTATGATTATTCGTCATCCGCTACACTTACAAAAAAGATTTTGCATTTGAAAGCAGGGGAGAATTTTTGAAAGTCACGGTAATGACACCTGTAGCGTCGTAATTTCAAGGCCATATTGCAGAAATAATTCTGACTCCTGTTTAGCCACTGCACAATAGTTGTGATATCCTGCCGGATTAGATTCAGAGGCCACGCAACCGGCAGTTGAGCAGTTCCAACCGGAAACCCAAATGCCTAGATTGAAATATAGGTTCATTTGGTCACCGACGAGTTGCGTTATAGGTTGTATCTGTTATTGACTAACAAAGGACTCCTCTTACAGGACAAACACTTCTAGTCTCCTGGACACAAAAGTACACGAAAATAGCTTCTTGTGAACGAATTTTCTACGTCAAACATTTGTTTATCTTTACACTCCATTAGCTGCTGAAACCAGGAATCAAATTCAGTTCAGCGGATGGCAGTTTTATTTAGTTATCAACTGTAATGTTGTAAGGCTCGATGAGAAAGTATATCAATACTTATCAGACTCTGAAACTGTGAGATATACAGTTGTGAGAAAATATAGGTGCTACCAGATGAGGCTTCTTTGATCGATTGCGAGTGATTATCAGCGTTGGCGCCAATCAAAGTTGTGCTGGGTTGCTCGTCCGATAATAAGGAACATTCGAACGTCACGTACGTCTGTGGACTGCAGTGTGACTTAGTGGATGTGGTTCGCCGTAAGCTTTTTAATTGCATGTAAATTAACCATAAATCTGGCCAGCGGTTTGTCTCGAATAAAGGTGCCACTTTGGAGATTCCAGCAGAACGTGTCAACTATAATGACGCGTACTTGACTAGAAAGACCAAGAAGGCCGCTCCGTTGAATTCCCTCATCTGTGCCGAGACCAGAAAATACAATACCCTAAAACACAAAATAATGTTAGTGAGACCTCCTACTACATTATTTCGGAATTACGCCAAAATTATTCCGATTGATACCAAAAATATTCAGGACTCAACAAAAACAAGCCTTTGTTTCACGAAAATTCCCAAGAGTACACTTGACTACAAACTGTAGATTGATACATAGACAATCCGTGCACTTCATATACGCACGTACAAATAAGCTCATGTAAGACAGACGATGTTTCAGCCCTTTTGCAAACAGGATCTAACAGTCAGTTAAATGACAGTTCTTAATGGCTTTGACTTAACCGCGAACTTTTGTGGTATATTCCTTAATAATCTGGGAAGGTGCCTTTTCAGAAAAAGCATGTACGAGTAAGTTCAGGCCTCAAGTGCTACCGTTTCTTCATGCCTTATCTGATTCTTGTTTCACATCATTCTTGTCAACTCGGCACCTTAGAAATGGTTTCTGGTAGTATTGTCTCTGACGAAAGTCCCGATCCGACATTTCTTCCACAGCAGCTTGTAACTGGAGATCCACTAATTAGCAAATAATGACCATATCTTCCGTTGGTCTCATGCATCTTTATGACGACTGTGCTACGCGGCAAGAGAGATAAGTAGAGAAAAACAAAGGCCTTTTACCGGTTCAGTTGAGGAAATGCGAACTACGGCTTCGGTATTCCATCCACATCCAGCTACATAAATAAGCAGATTGTGCAATGTTTTAAACACTGACATTCCCCGGTATGTTAGGGTTTTCGTCAGTTTCTTGTTTGCTATTCAGTTGGCTTTAAGTTCAACGCACGCAAACGTCAGACCAACGTGTGATGTAACTTTTTCTGTACACAAACAGAAGACATCGATCTGATCTTAGCGGTTTCACAAAAGCTATAATGAAATGAAGGACGGGGTTGAAAAGGCAATTGAGCCACACAGTATCAAGGAATTGACCGTAACCGAGTGAACAGAAATGGTAAGGCTACCTGTGACGGTAGGATCGCAACCCATGCAAAGTCATCCACATTTTGAAACATTGGTGTGCCCGTGAGCTAAACTGTGAATGTTTAGTTATGGGCAGAGAAATGGGGTTTAAGATAGCCTAATTGCAGTTCATCGTGGCTTAGGTTGTTTCATTACATAGTTTAAGCAGCTAGTAAATGTGTTTCGTATGCGAAACATAAGATGCCGTTTGACTGACTTGGCAGAATACCCTCGGTTTTAGAGCAAAGGTTATATCCATTTCTAGGTTCAAACTCCTCCTGGGACAACGGGAAAATGCTTTAAATCTAAATACCTGCATTTGGTCATTTAGGAAAAAATTTAGTGGAGTTCATATATGAAAAAGCGTTCACTTTTTCATTGTTTGTCTCAACCAAGTATGAGACTAACACTTCTTCACGTGTCGAAAATGTGCGCAGCATACTTTAATGCCGCTTACGTTTTCCAATCCAGGTGCATTAGATAACTGACCCAACTGATTATCCACATTAGTGCATTTCCACGTAGTCACCTTGGAGATATAGCTGAGCTCGTTTAAGTTTACCTCTATTCATGTGAACTGACTTGACAAACAAACGAAATTGTTTTGAGATAGAAATTTCGGTTCAGTTTGTTTCGCGATAACCAGTTTCCCCAATGTTTAGGTTATAGATGAAGCAAGCGAGAAAGTAAGCTTTTATTCTCCCAATCAAACGAGATGTGTCAGACGGATTAAGCTGTGCTGACAAACACCAGTGTGTCAATCTTTAGAGGAAATATGAGCATTCGTCTGCCTCCAACGACCCATAAATTCTACTGAAGTCAATAAAGAAAAGAATGACTCGGAATGACGTTGTATCTCGTTCTGAGGAATTCATTTGTTGGATACAGGTAACCCGAAGAAATGATCGTATTGGGAACAAGGTGAAGACAAACGGAAAAATCATCCGACCTAGTAGCGTTTAACACTGGCAACATTCGCGTAGATTTACCACGGATAAATGACGCATACGCATGTCGTACAGTATATTCCGTTCAACGTTCCACCCAATGTTAAAACCAACACAGTAGGCAACAGCGATGGAACGTTCTAGAGTACTTAGCAATATAGCGAGTCTTAAGACAATCCTAATTGGAGCGATCTGTGCGAACATGAACAAGATTACGGTCTGCGTACCTTCGTAGACTTGGCAACGTGTACGCTAAATTACGTATTACCAAGCATCGGAGTGATACCAATAAAATAGTGAACTCAATAATGTGTTGGTCTTACAGCATACGCTATACTGATCTAATTGCCTGGAACTAGCATGTAAAACTTAATAACCTCAGTATATACGACTGTATTCGTACTCCGGTGTGGCGGGTGACGGCACTAAATAGTCAGACCTGTGCGAATTAGTTCCCTGAATTCAGCAACCGGCTTCATTCTTTATCTGATTTGATGGTTATATTTCTAGATAACATTCGGTCACTTCCTTTGGGTTGAACTCTCCAACTAGTCCAGATTAATACGATTCAAACTGCGGGTATTCGCCTTGGGCCGGCAGAAATTAGATAAATAGGACAGAAGATACAGGTTTTCCTTAAACAAAAGGGATTTTTCCGCGCAAAGATGCATGATACGCACCCTCGATTTCAAACCCGACAAAGCGATTGGCAAACGATTTGTCAAAAATGTGCGCAGTACAGAATGCCTTTTTGAACCCTAAATGTTGGAAAGTTGGGTTATCGAATCATAACATATTTCAGAAGGATTCAAATCAGTTAAACAGGAACTAGCTTATCAAAATTTGTTCCTAACCCAAGATTTCAATTTTTGTCGTAAAATTTCGGATCATTTTATGTTTATTTTATTAATTGAATATCTAGTAGAGTCTGTCTTCATCGTGCATCAGAACATGTTTAAACTATTGTCGAAACATTCATCATTCAGAACATCGCAGTCAAGAGCTCTACGTTTTGAAGAAACGTATCGGGTTACTCCAGTGGAGGATATCCCTACTACTTCTAAGAAAGCTGTAACAGATAGTCAGCATTTACAGTCATCCGTCTGAGCGGATCTCATCAGGCAGCTGGAAATATCCGTTTTTAACGGTAAACAGTTCTCACTCTCAGGGGAGCAAAAGTACTCCGGATAAAACGTCTCCAGCAAAGAGTCAGTCATTATTCAAGTACTTTACTAGCATTAACCACTGACATGCTCGAATACTCCCTACAGCAGTTCATTCATGACGTATGTATATAGATCAGCTATTTTACTCATATTGTAAGCTCACATTTACCAATGGCTGATAGCACACTACCTACCCTACAGACCACTCTTCGACACGTTCCTATCGAATTCAGTTAACCATACTCGTCCACTAAGCCAACCAATCAGTGCCAGTGGGATATGTGCTTTTATTTTCCTCTTTCATGTTAGATCTTCTCCATGGATTTCTGGTTTAGTTTGAACACAGCTTTCGCGCTCTTTCGTGCTTATCTCTTACTGGAAATTGGTCGATCGAGGAGTAACTGATCGAGGGTAATTCAAGCGTCTACAAACCTGAACAACACTTGTTTGGTGTGGTTTGTTCTTCAAATGGAATATATGTTCTCGTTCTCTATTATCCTCCCAGATTGCTCAGTCTTCAACATCTTGTTCTTCTGTCAAATACAAATATGCTAAAGACGTTAGATTATGTCAATCCATATCTAACTCTACTAGTTTAATAGAATTCAATTAAACGATCGGGTCGTAAGTTAAATTCATTCATGTGCCCTAAACGTGACCGTAATCATTCCTGTGTTTGTTCATAGCAAATCCTGGTTCAATGAATTTCACAATTGTTCTACTACTTAACACTTTCCCAAATTATTTAGGAACCCCGAAAATGCAGCATTCCCATCTGGAATGGAAATACGTAAAAATCCCATGTTTCTAGGCACTCATTGTACAGACTTTTTGCTCACGTTGCGAATGTCTTTCGCTTATGTGATAGACGAATCCTCGCCCCTTGGGGCACATAAAGCATTTTCCTAGCTTGATTTGACTTGACCCTCCGACAGAATGAGTTCTGTCATGCATCTGGGTAACAGCGTGGACATAAATTGAAGACGGGTATTTCACACTCAGTATCGCATCGGTAAACTGGTGTTGAAGTTTTCAAATGAAACCCTCAGGAAGTTTCAAATACCGGATACAATCATCTCATAATTTTTTAATCAAAGTCATTTTCCTCTCTTGTTTTATTATTCACCCATAATTTTTCCTGGCCTTTTGCCACCGGATTTCGAGACAACACGCAGCGACCTGGTAACGATTGATCGCGTATCAACAGTTCGAATCGCGCTTCGGTATAGGAGGCACGATGTTTTTCTAGCTAACTTATTCTTGACCCAGTGGCTCATTACTTTACCATCGCATCCATCTAACCTATTCGGATTTCAGCAGATTTCGTCAAGAGCGTCCGTTGGAACAAATTTTCTGTCTCGAGTGCTGCACAATAGTAGAAGATAAAAACAGTACATCCTTCATTGGGCTTACTTTGACTTTCTCATACAGCTGTACAGAAATTGGCTGTCACTAATACTCATTTTACCCTCAGTTTACCATCAAAAAGAGCATTGTTTGTGAACCTTAGTCACAAGTACAAATATAACCATAAATGAGCTAGTAGAAAACACCGCTTAACTTCCTCATCTTTGTTCGACCGCACTGCGCCGTAGCCAAATATCGTCAGGAAATTAATGCAAAAACGACGCGACATGTTCTATGCTTCAGCTCAAGTGTTCGGTCACCAGAAACAATAAGTTGTCGGAAACTGCTTCCGATTAGCAGACGCTTTGGTTACCACATCCAGCATTCTTAAATGCAAGTTTCTTATCGGTTCTTTGGTCTTTGTTCGAGTGTTTCAAGATAAAAAAATAAAGGACTCAATAGACCGAATTTGAGCGATTTAAGACCTGCGCGCGAAAGGCCATATCAACTTTTTGTCTACCATATGAACCCGTGATTTGGTTCGGCGGTTGAAATGACGCGATATTTCGACATCACCAATTAGAGCCGAATACGATTTGAAAGAAGACTTCACGAAATTCCTAGGGAGATTTCCGATGAGTTCATTTATTTTGGCACATCTTGAGGAGGTCGACCGGAAAAAACTCTCTATATACAGTATTAAAACCAATAACTGCAAACGAAAAAGTTAGGTAGGACACAACCTTGCCACCAATGAACACCAGCTAACGACTTACCCGAGGAAGAGGTTTGGGGGTACTCATTCGACAGCTACTCTCATCACTCCCTACTCTGGCCGACGCAGATGAACTGCAGAGACCATTGATCGCCAGGTTGGATTGTATGGGATCCATTTAATCTCCAGTTTACAGTTCAGCGTGAGCATGCGGTTATCACATTCGAGAGGTACGAGTTGGCCGTGCTTAACAGTCCGTTGTTCTGCCAGCACCGAACAGACCAACGCAAACCCTCGTGAGCTCAATGTAACCTTAAACTATTCGATCGTTTTCTATGTTCAGGTCATTGTTCAAAAGACTTTCAGTAGTGATCCTGTTGCAATAT
This sequence comes from Fasciolopsis buskii, assembly GCA_008360955.1. NCBI lineage: Eukaryota > Metazoa > Platyhelminthes > Trematoda > Plagiorchiida > Fasciolidae > Fasciolopsis > Fasciolopsis buskii. Next base: position 462,662 of record LUCM01010038.1, read on the forward strand.
CACGTGCCGGACTTATTTATTTTGGGACAGGTTGACAAGAAGCGCTGCTGTTACCACACACCTCAGATTTCGCAGGAACACGGGGAAATTTTTCCACAAATACGAAAAGTAAGCATACCTGAGTTCAGTACATTCAAGAGGTTAACTGATTAAGTGAATAAAATGCAGCAGACGGAGTAGCAGTTAGCGTGGTAAGATACGAAAGAAGATGAAGTGCGAAAACATTATTCATGATCATGAGAAACGAGTCCGGTTCACTATTCTGTCACAGACACAGTTGAAAAGGTTCAAAAATTCAGTGACTTAATCCAGCTAAATGACCACTTGAACTTTATGCCATTCAATTCCAAGTTTGCCTTGGCAACATCTATTTTAAAACACTTTTTTCCCTTGACCGGAAATTAGGATACAACAGATTTTAACCTCACATTTTACCTTCCAAAAATAGAATTACCGATCGGATGAAGCCTGAATCAACATCAAATGTGCCGACAAGTGGATCAAGAAGACGGTAATATGGCTTGTACTTTCTTCAGATCGATAATAAGCTAATGGCGCAGTCAATCAAATGAGTGATAAAATTAACGTACGGCTAAGTGGAATGCATTTTCACAAATCTGACTATAGAGTTAATGCAATCGGAACCACGATAAAAATTTTTGACTGATAACATATAGGCAGCGCAGCTTTGGTTCTGAGCATGACTTACTGCGCTGGTAGTTTTGTCAACATATGGGTGACACTTAAATGTTTGTTACATGCGGATTATTCGGCTTGTGCCTTCTTATTCTAAATTGTCGAAATACACTTACTAGTGCAATCTCGAGTTCCTCTATTTCCTACTAAATTAGACATAATTACATCTCACCTAGAAGAGCATTTCCATCAGGAATGAACATACTAGCTGTTGTCCTGTTTCGGATGGTCCAGGACACTTAAAGTGAAAAAATGAAAACCACCATAAAGCAACCTGACCAACTTCTAATTTTAATTTTACACGAGAGAGTAGAGCACCCAAACGCAGCTTGTGAAACAAACTATCCATGGCGGCTGGCTTCTTTGGGGGAAATGTTCAAGCACACCTAGTGTTGGGGTCTGTGATATCGAACATCGGCTCCTCGTCATATATATTTTCAGCGATGACCATTGAAAAACTTCGCCTTAATTTTCGTTGACAAGCGTCACGTTAATTCTGTGGATTGAAACATTTTAACACGCCCATTAATCACTTTACAGCCCCAAAATCACGCATCATCAATTCCATATTCTTCTGTACCTAGCTAAATAAAAAACCGGATACGGAATAGAAGGCAAAGCATCAGAAAATATGAAAATCCAAGCAAAACATTTTGAATCCATATATATCGTCCTACCACTCTTAAACAACGAAGGTCGCTACAGACGAACTATACACAACTATCGTGATGCAAGGGCAAGCGATAATCAGTAACTTATGTTAAGCTTACAACACAGGACAGCCATATTGTAAATCAATCAAAGTCAACTAAATAGCGAATCGATGATGCACAGAAATCAAATTGTATAGGACAACACTCCAGATATCTTTTACGTTCTCTGCGATCTGCATAATCTATTCTATCAAGGCCAATTAAAAAAGAAAATGGCAATGGTTTCAGTACAAGAATAAGTCTGGAAAGGTTTTTGATCAAAAGACTTACCACGTTCATTTTTATATCAGCTCATTGTACCACTTCAAGGATAAAAGCGCAACGAGAGTCGAATCACCAACGCTGGTCCATTCACATTTGTCTGAACTGTCAGCGGTTTAACTGGAGTAGCAACTGCTTGTTCAGAGATGAAATCTATGAACACATAAATATGCCAACGGATTGAAGGTGACTAGAAATATCGTCGCGCGGTGTGCTGACCGATAAATGCGCAGTCCAGTTGAGAAGCATTTACAGCTATACTACTTTTGAGTAGCCTAAGGATTTCCTGCAGTGCTGAAAACTAGGCCCCAGGAGAACTTCTCGAGGGAGGACTCAAATTGTTCAAGGTCATGATCAAACACCCTAAAATAACGCAGGACACATGACTGGATGACAAAAACTATATGAAAAACAATTAAACTCCTCTTCTACATTGATCCGAAGGTAGTGACAGCTGCATCGTGACGGCAGAATCTACGTCGGACCACGTGCAACCCAACAGGCTTCGACAGTTTCGCATTCTCCCAAGGAAACAATTCTCACCAATCTACTTTAAAATTTTTTCGATCAATGTGCCAAATACTAAAACCCATTGATAAAAAACAATGACGCGAATTAGACACAAGGCGAAAAGGAGCGGCCACCGTTGTTGACTGTTGCATCACAGACTAAACCTAACAGTCCACAAATTCTGAGACCAATGCCAATTCCAAAACCTTAGTGACTACTGGATTAATAGTCAGCCTTTTAGGCAGTGCCTTTATGCAAGCAATGAGTCTGATTTTATTTCCAAACATAAAGCATTTCCTCCAACAAACTGCGACAAAGTGGCATGTAACCAGCAGTCGATGAAAAGTATGGGAACCCTGGCCATCAGACAGGCACGTGTGGATGTACTAAGACTGCCAGGTTGGGGTTCCCGAGATCCCTTCCCTGTCAAACGTTAGTAGAATACAATAGGTAGAATGGGTCAGCCTCGATCTGGAAACCGAAATCTTCCCGCTTCTTCATTATTATTTAACAGTCGATCTTTCACTACCTCTCGTTTTCTCTTTCTTTTTTGAATAGCCAGTGTTGTGAGGTAACAACCAAAACCAGAGCGTGTTTTGGCAAGGTAGAGACTGAAAATAGATCCTGTGGACATAATAACCGCCCAAACTGCGGTACGCGTTGAGCCCACAGGTAAAAATTAGGTCTTTAGGTAAATCCCACTGCATGACGTATAATGTCTACCCAAGTTGAGAAACAAGATACTGCGATTTCGATTGGTGAAATATGGCTAACAGGGCAGAATAACGGCCCAAAATCATTTTGCGTATTTGTCCGTTTTCACCTGTAAGTCTAAAAACCATTTTCCACGCATTATCTACCACCTGGATCGAGGTGTTTCCGAATTGAGCGTTCCCTTCTGTGGGAAGACAACTCAAAAAGTTGCATCAGGAAAGTCAACACACAACATGGAAAACACGAAGAAACAGTAATGACCTGACACGTGTGCACAGCGTTATCAAAAACCAGTTAAGGAACACTCGTTCTGCTGGAAAATCACGTACCAAACAGTAACTGAAAATTTCCACGACCTTCCGAAGTTAATCTGGTGAGTATACCATATCACAGGTGTTTTCGGCCCCATGCTCCAGTTTGCCTTATTCGGCCCATAGTGTCCATTCCAGGAAGCCGATTTGCTGAACATTCACCGTCAAAAATCATTCAATAGAATGAAGATGTCAAACCATGACAAGCGTGACCAAAATTTACCCGCTCGAAAAGTGACTTAGTAAAGACCTGAAATGACACGATACTGCTGACTTTGTGCAATGATACAACGGTGTCGGAGGAACACCTGTATTGTTTATGATCGCTTTTGTATTAACCGTGCTTTAATGTGAACCTTATTCGCCCGTTTTTTTTCTAGCTATATTCATGTAATCAGAGGTGCTAATTCAGTAAAATTTGAAAGATAAATCTAAAGTCTTGGTAGTACATTAATCTTTAAACATCAAGTAGTATAACGACGTAAAACCAATGTCCCAAACAGTAACCTCTGGGACCTACAGACAAGAGCTGAATAATCACCAAACATAAAAAACGCCAACCCGCAATACTGCGTTTCGCATTCCTATCTTTCACTCAAGATGCGTTCGCTACCGAGGCTATCACACCGCTTAAGCACAAATGCGAGCAGGTTTCGAGCCAAATTGACGCAGTGGCCGCCGTATGCATTAGATTCAGTGAAGTGTAAAGCTCTCTTGACCAGTTATTTTATAAAACAGAACGAGAGAACAAAGTTGAGGAAATCCAGATTAGTAAGTTGCGAGGAAAAGTACCAGAAAAGTAACATGAATAAATAAGTAGATGATTGAATAACACCAGCTGTTAATAGCAAAATATGCAAGATAGACGTTTTTGCAGGAGACAGAGGTACTTATACCAACTGACGATCTGCAGTTGGAATGTAGGATAAGACAGGATGCCATAAGTTTGATGCGTTCATGTGGCGCACTGGGAGGCGTAAGAACATTCCAATTAAGTAAGCGTAGTTAGATGTTGGTTTACAAATTTCATTCCGTCTTGCGTGAATCTGAGAGTTGCCCATCAGAACTGAAAAGTAACTCAGTGATAAACGGAAGCTTCTGACAAAGATATCCAGACTCAAATTAACAGATGTCTTCCTCCTCTTCCGGCTCATCATCTAACGCCGATGGCTGGGTCGAACTGCCGTGCTCATCGTGCTCCATTTTGACGGGGTTGGGTACGTCTCGTGTGGCAATCGGGATGACCGGCTTAAATGAAGATGCGACCGCTTTGGGTAAAGTTTGTTTTGGTTCCGCATCACTTTTATCCGCGTTCGTCTCATAAGTTGGGACTTTGATATCTTTCATTAGTCTCACGTACTAAAGAGCGATGGACGGGAAGAGAAGAGAAACAACAAAAACGACATTGACTGCTGCACTCAAAACAGCAAAAAGAATCGAATAAAGACCCGTTGCCTTGCTTGTTGCTCACACATGGCCAAAGTGACACAGAAAGGGATACTTGCGTCGAAATTCTAAGTGAGGGCACCTGAATCAACTGTACATGGGGAGTAGATTATACATCGCCAATGAGCCGCGCGACAGGAACCGACGGTACCTGAAAATATCATTACAGTCAGCGGCTCACTAATGGTCCCAATCAATTGACGTCTGGTTGCCGTTCTCGCAAGTTAAAGTCGTTCACACGACCAATACATCCAAATGTCTCCGAGACTAGATTCAGTTACACTCCGTCTAACTGGTTCCCGTAGCTATCAACCAGATTGTCACCATTATGCACAATGAACCACTTATCAAAAATATGCCTCAAGGGAATCATTCTTATGTAGTTTCAGTAGTTCAAAAATTCATTGTTCACTAGGCATTAGGTCTCATTCTGCCAATTTTACAAGCAGTGAGATAATCGGCTACCCATGTGGCTAAAAAGGGAATAATACGATTGAGACAGGCCTATCACCAAAGGTAGTCACTGTTTTCTCGTATTTGCAACGTATAGTTCAAGCTCGATGATCAAACGCTTCATCAAAAGAATGTAGTAGGTATCACATTTCCACTTGGCCCGCTATTATCCCATATAGTTATATCAAAGCTGGAAAATGGTTCGTTTGAGTCATCATTTTAAGCCTTCTGTTCACATAAATGCTATTTGGATTACGTCTTGCTTGCGACTGATTCCCTGGTTCAAATAAGTCAAAGGCTAATTAATCTCAAATGAGCCCATGTGAACATAAAATTAACAGCAGAAACAGAATCAATGAAGAAGTGTTCCTGGACTTTCTACTAAGCCGTCAAGAAAACGGAGATCAATTCACGGAAGAGCCAGGTGGAATGAGCATTATATCTATTTTCAAAATGTTTTACCTCTAAAATTGAAACGAAACTTTACAAGATGCCTGACATAAAAAGCATAGAATATTCACAGAATACAAAGATTAATCAGAACAATGCGGAAGATTTTCATCGAAAGCTTTGACAGACAGAGCGATGCAAATAGGAGTGGAAATTAACAAAAAGACGATGGTACGGAGAAAGCAGGCATACATTCTATTGTCATCTAAGAATGACACATTGACACACTGGCCCCGACTGATATATAACCTTTCACGTGGCCATGTGGGATAAAGTATATTGACCGCACAACCTTAACTGAAAGCATCCGTGATCATCTTACAGGACAGAACGACTAATTTACTTAAACAGCATAACCATTTCAAACCTAGCGCAGACCAATCACATTAGGTGCAACGCAAACATTCCATTCTCTGCGTAATGTTCGGGATTAGTAGTCTAAATTGGCGGCAGAAGCTGTGGCTATTTGGCCACACATAACCTTCACTGTGTTTAAAAACGATTTTTTGGTTCCCCCATAGATTATCTGATCTACTAGTTATTCTAAAGCAAACATCGTGCCAGACGAAAATCGACATAAAACATGCTCATTCAGTTAGATACTATTCACCATCATCAATGTTGTTATTTGTAACTCTTGTCTCATCCTTCTGTTGTCCAACAATTCCTATCCCTTGAGATTTGTGAAATATTTTGTGCTATAATGGTATGGCTATTAAAGTTTCCAAATTATTTTCACAAAGTGAACTCATTGGGAGCTTTCCGATTTATATCATATTATATACATATATATATATATATATCATTTTTGTGGTATTCATACAATAAGTCAACTTGTTATTTGCATATGCATAAAAGAAACAACGGTCAAATTAATGTATATAGATAGACATGCTCAATTAATTATTTATTCAGGAATTTACCAATGGAGCGCAAATTGCAGTCCATAATAATACTAGAGGAACTACAGCTAAAAGTGAAGGTGAAGAAAGCACGCTGCAGGATCCACCAGAAATACACCAGCTCTTTCACACTCCATCCCCACGTTGTCCGTTGTTCATCCGGATAAATAGTTCGTTTTTGGGCCTGAAACCACTCGATCACTTAAACCGATGTACCGGATTGAATAAATGCGTCCTACTGTGTGTCGCCGACCAACAGGTGTAACCCAGAGGGCCACAAAACGATTTCAGAGTCTCGCACACCACTGGAAGCCGGTAATCGAGTGAGCAGTCCGCACATCGTGGGTGCCCAATACATCTTTCCGCCACAGAGGTAGGCGAGCGAAGAACTTCATGATTTATGCGTGCTCTGTGGTTCGCTAGGAGCGAAAGTTCAACCAACTCCCAAGGATGGAGAGCGCTAGACGTTTACCCTCCTCTCGGACTTCGATGAGAAAACGTCCTTTGCAAGTACACAATGAATATGATGCATTCATCAGAGGCCATTCGAAATGCAGTCTTCTGGGAGCATTTCCGAAAGCAATCACGGCGAGCAGCCATCTTGCAACTCGAGATCCCTACCATTGACCATACCTTTCCAAAATAAAACCACTTAAAACAGGACTGTTGCATTTTACAACACGGATTCTTTTGATCATGCTACCTCCAATTCGGACAACTATTCGGATGAAAGCTCAGACCACATGCACACATCGTCTTAACTCTAGAAAAGTTTAGTACTGACGTATCGAAATATCACTTTTCAACTGTTTATGTCTGCTTATTAATATCTGGTTCCATCCACCAAATGTTATTTTGACTGCACTGAATCGCCTAACTGTATGAACGACGTCCAGAAGAACTAAGACCAGCACTGGTTCTTACGACTTGCAGTGGAAGCGAAATGCTCCACAGCTCCTGAGATCCATTACACAGGGGAGGGGAAACCGGCAACCATGATCCTGAGATTGGAGCAGGATAGAGCCACATGAGATTCCAACAGGTCGAAAGGTATAGTAGAGCCGGACCATAGCAAATTGTCGTCTACCACGAAAGCGACTGGCGAATCTGTGGTTCGAACCCCTGATCTTTTAGGAGAGCGACCGCTTTATTCACTTGACCGCAGCCGGATTCGTTATTCTTTTTTCAATGGTTCCGTGATTTTGCATACTTTGTATGTCCTACAACATTTAAAACTTATTTGGAAGGAGCCGAAGCCGTAAAAATATCATACAGTAGGCAAATGATCAATGTGAGAGAAGCCGAACTCGAGACCGGTTAGGGGTCAGGAGGTTATCGGCCTGACCAGCGCAGTGTACAGTTGGCTACGTATCAAACATATTTTGACATTTTTACGCGGCAATAGAAGATAAAAATGAGCTAGAACTTTGATCGTCAGCTCCCCACAAAAGTGAAACCTCGATTTGAATGTGTAACAGGAATCTCAAATGAGAGTCTTTTGCCCGAATGGAAAACCGAGTCGCCTTTTGTTCACTACGATATTGTTTTAAACTATAATCCGATGCTCCTCTTCTAGAAAACTGAATGTGTTCGGTAAGAAGAAATTACCTCGTGCATAGAATCTACATAACGCGAGTAGCAGGGAGCGATTATTCAAAACGTGAATCGTACGAAACACGTATCAAAAAGATAACACTCAACCGACTGTTAGGGTTTCACAAGTGACACAAAAGTAAATCAAAAGAACAATATCAAAGTGCTCACGTCTAGGTCCAGAGTTCGAAAACAAGTAGCTTTCAGAGCTTTTGCAACCCCATCTCCATCAGCCTGCTCTACGGCGTTCAACAGTCGTTGGACTGAGTGATAATCATCGGACTCCCCGAAGCGCCACCGTCTATAAAAATGTCAACGGAAAAATGAACACAGGTGGTAGAGAACCAATTCATTTTCGATGCCTCGTCATACCATAAATGTACATACATATATATATATATATATGTATATATATGTATAAAAATATATATATATCGAATTTCTGGGATCAGGAGTGTGTAGGGGAGTTCTTGTGGAGCCCACAAAAGAACCACAACTGTGAATTGCTGATAA
>LUCM01010038.1:478792-494237 GCA_008360955.1 Fasciolopsis buskii
CCTTTGCTTCTCCGAACAAGGGAGACGAGGTCATCGTAAAACTCGTCTTTCTCCATGTCAGTGCTGCAGTCTGTTGCAGCATATGCCGTAATAACAAATAAACCACACTTAACAACACTATCCTTTCGGACGCCGACTGATCCCTGCAGTCTCATGGCACACAAGCGACTGTTGACTGGGATCCAGTCTAGAAGCGCTGCTTCAGCCTTCTCACTCAAGACTGTTCCTACACCACGCTGACCCACTTGGGAGAATGCTATTGATCGTAATGTTGCACCATGCAATCCATTGTCTCAAATCACCGCTTCGAAGAAATCTGTGGAACCAGTGAGGTAGCCAAACTGAACTTCTACGGAGGAGTCCGCCAGATAGGGTTTTTGCATTTTTTCCATGTCATTGACTGGCCACCTTGACACACCATCCAACTACATGTGCTCGGGGAACAGCGTACGAGGGGATATTTGTTGTGTGAACATGCACATCACATGTCCCAGAAACATTCATGTAATTAAACTCAGAGACTTCTAGAGACCGAACCATAAGAAGCAGCACTTTACGCCCAACGTCGGAGGTACTGCCGAAAACCTCCCACAATGTACCATTAACGCTAAGAAGGCAGTGGAGTTCAAACTCCAAGAGTTTTTGCATATCTTATCCCTTCGAATACCATTTCTCGGAGCCGCAAAGCAGCATCGACCTCGCTGCTACTGCGCAGACTCGACCTTTGATCGATAACCGGAGACCAGACTGACGCCACACTGCTCCAAATTGTTGTACTTTTTGTATGCACATACCTGATATAGGGGCACCTGATGAGATACAATTGTACAATTAACTAAACTACTTTCCTCACCCAATTTTCCCCGTTACAGAAGATTCGGCTGTGAGCCAATCCATTCCAACAACAGAACTTAACACCAGGCAGATTTAAAACAGCCCAAACAATTCCACACTGTCATCTAGACGATCTTGGAAAAACTGCCGCTTATTTCGGTCATCAATCGGCAGTACAACTCGTCTACATATTCCAAGTCAGGCAGATTTCTGTCTAAGTAAATAGCAATGCCACTAGTTTCACATGAGGATAGGGCAAAATCTCCGTGACCATCTCAATGACAAAACTGAAAAGAAAAAATGGAAGGGAACTACCCTGACGAACACACCACTTCTCGCAGTGGCCTTGAGCGAGAGGTCGCCACAACCACGAACTTGGCTTCGGTTGTTCGAATACCGAAGTCGGATAATTGAGATGAATTCTTCTGGCACACTCTTCACTGAGAGATATCGCCACAAAATTGCATGACAGACTGAATCGAACGCCACTTTAACATCAAGGAAATTGGAGATTTTTGGCCTACGAAGCATGTACCCATGTTCCAACATTTGTCGCGAATTAAAAATTTGGTCAATACAACCCAAACCCGTTTGGGAACCGATATGATTATCATAAATATGCTTCTCGCAAATACTAGATAGTCGACGGAGGATCATTTCCGCTAATTGCTCCACTATTTTCGAATGATGATCTATCATCTTTATTGACTCAATTCAGTCCTCAGGAATATGTTCCGCAGCTTAAATTGATCCTAGGGGTTTGCCAACTCCACCGTTAACACCGCCAACGCCGGTGTTCTTGAAGAACGAAGTAGAAAACTCGCCCGGTCCATCAGCCTTTTCTTTTAAGAAACCTTACTTCCCTGGTGACCTCCATTTCTAGTGAAGAAATGGTATCCACATGCATTCGTTCGCTTGCATGTATCAGTGGAAGGTCCACTGTGACAGTGAGCTAACTAAGTCGATCTTAACAGTGCTCTGCCTAGCGCTACTGGGATTGAATCAGTGGGCTGTCGGATTCCTTAACGACCCGTGGACCAGTATACCTAATCAGTCGGCAAAGACTGCGACTATTCCCGATAGCTGCAGTTTTTTCTGTTGCCTTGCACTTCGCTATCCACCACCACTCTTGGTCATATATACATGGAGGTTTTTATAAACAATTCGGTACCTACTTCATGTAACTTCGCATTTATTTTAATTCGTTAGTGATTAGACTCAATAGCACAAAATAATATCTTGAAGTGAATGGATGCCAACCACCATCGAAATCTTTCATAAATTGATAAACCAAAGGAACGGTTATTGTGCTCCTTCTAGATAGATTCCAACAGCAAAAATTATTTGTTTATTCCATACTGCTGCGCTTCTCTTCTATTGTCTCAATACTCTCAGATGAATTCCCTTTATCTTTAGCGTATTCCAGCGAGAACTTTTATCATCTGTGCTTTCTTTATTTCTCTTGAATGACTTGCTCATCAAGAAATCCAAGCTCTATTGAACAATAAAAAAGTTTACATGAATTAGTGGAAGTCCCAGATTGCTGCAATGCTGTTCTTGTTATTTCTTCCGCCTGGATTTTCTACGGTTTTGTCAGAAAAGAGTCTCTATCAGATCACTTCACTAACTTCATTTGTCCATCCTCCATCGACACACAAAATGTCTGACAGAATTCCAAGAAAACCATCCTGTACAGTAAAACACTCACCAGACAGCAATAGGGTTCGTCTTAGGTTTCACGGTCAGGATTTTCGGGTCTTCACAGTAATGCGCAGCTTTTAATGGTTACAGGTATACACCCTAAACTGCACGTACAAACAGTTGTCCCAGGGACTTAGTATTGACCTGGAAGCCTTTGAGCCATCAGTGCATGGACTTTTACGACCAGTGTTTCTGGACTAGTTTAAACGCCGTTCGTAGAAAAATAGGGGTAATTCTGTTCAAATAAACTTCGTACAAATTGTAAATAGTATCTGGATGGGTGAACAAAATTCCCCGGAAGCACATGACCCGTTTCGCGGTTATCGCTGCTCATGTATGCGTACCGCTACTCTCTTGCCCAAATGTCCTAAAACTTGTACACCCTGCATTGGTATGTCTCACAAAAATCGAATTTGTAGCGACAGCAGCGTGCACGGAAGCTCTTCATTGAAAAGCCCACAGCAGTCGAATGGATGAAAACCTTGTGATTTGAAGTTTCCGCTAACAGCTCAAGTATTACCACCATTTCAATTTTCAATTGAAATTTTTTAACAGCGAACATCGAAAACCTGCCAATCATCAAGGTTTAAGCAGTGAGCCTTTCGCCCGCTACCTCCAATCCACTGCCACTGTTATCTAAGGACCTTTAGAATTACATCACAAGCGAAAATTAACCTTCGAAATCATTTTGAATTGGGTTAGTGTGGCCTGAGCAATTTCCAGCAACTGATTGAACTTATCACAGACATGGGGTTTATCCATTTCACTCCAGTTAACTTCGCATGCAAAAAATATTTCTTGTTGATTATACTCCCATAATAACTGATCAACGAAAACATAACTTCGCCTAAAACGGTATTCTCTATCCTGCAAACTTACTTCACATGCGTCCGCGGACCGTTCGTAAAACTCAGCAGCCTTCTCAGGAATCGTCTGTTCAAGTGCCCTAAGCCAATGTAAATTGGAAGTCCAAAACCTACTTAGCTGCTCTTTCATACAAATATGAGGCAGAATCGGGGGTTCCAGTTCTTCGGAGCAATTCTCCACCCTTGCCCACTAATTCAGCCATTTTGTTGAAATCTTTCATATCCTTATAAATGAAAGCAGCAAGTTCGTAATTTTTTGCACAATGAAAAGCGGATCCCACTTTTAGCTGCAATTCGGCAACCTGAGAAGTTGAGATTTTGTAAACATCTAACCTTGGTATATAAGTCAGCCGCTTCAGGAAGACTTTTAGCATTGCGATAGATGACAGCGGCCTTAGTATAGTAATCTATTGCACTATCGTAATCGGGAGTCCGCTTGAAAAGGGATGTTTTTAAACTGAGAGAAATGTAATTTTTATGAGTGACTCACCACTTCTCCGCTTTTGAAATCAATTCCGTAGCCTCCGTTGTCTTGGAAGTCATTTCTGAAACAAAATGATTTGAGATCAAGACAAACGGCCCCAAATGCCTCAGCATAGTTGGGGGGGTGTCTCAGGCTCTGAGATGGCTACTCGCCTTCAGCCCCTCTCCCTCAAAGTGCTTCCAAATGACCGTGCGTTTCAAATGGCCTCTGATAAGGAGGCCGTACGCACTGCCTTTCGGTGATATTTCTACGAAACTGCGAGGACGAAGACGGATGCCCCACGCTCTCCATCGGACTGATCGATCTCTGGGAATCAGTCTGGGAGAGATAGCTAAACCCTGATTCCAAACCAATCACGGAGGACTTACGAAGCATATGGCTGTATGCCCAATGGCATCTGTGGCGAACGAGTAAGTTGGACACCCAGGATATCTAGTAACATCCAAAGTGAGCATTAAATGAAAAACGAGTCATTGGCCCTCAGTGAGTAGCGTGATACTCAGATCGTTCGACTGCCTTGCGGGTCGAGTCGTTCGGTCAAAGGTTCAGGATAAAGTCATTTTTTAAGACCGGTGGTGGTCATGTGGATTAAACATCTGTCAACAAAAGCGACAAAGGTTCGAATTCCAGATCCACCGATCACTTTTGTGGAGGGCGGCAATTCGCTGCCGTCTGGCTCGTTACCACACCTGACCTAGTGAGACCTTATGAGGTTTTATGCCATTCATATTTTTAGGTTTACGGTTGCTTGGGCGAATTGCCGTCGTCCACCAAAGTGAACTGCGGATCTGAGATTCGAATTTCTGAACCCATCGTTGACAGACGATTCAATCCATTTGACCTCCTCCGATCAGGCCTACACAGGTAGCCAGATCGTGATTCTAAACCACGTACGGGCGGTGTACGAAGTGTACACCATATGCACACCGGCATCTGTGGCAAAAGGATGCTTTTGGCACTCAGGATGTACAGCCCCGTCGTTAAGGCGTCTTCATCATCATTCAGCGTTAAACAGCAAGGCAAGTCGCAAGAACCGCTGCCTTTCCCCAAATTTACCAGTTTCTATAAAAAAAATTAATACCCAAGAGGAAAAGGGAGTGCACCTTCAACTGCGACAGAAGATAAAGTGTTGCTGTAGCCACCATACGGAACACAGTCTAACTTTACAAATGCACTCTTTCAATCATTCTGATCTGACTAAAAGTGCATTTGTAAAGTNGTACTTAACTCCACTGACGAGCTACCATCGCTCGACACGCAGATACCAAGGTGGGTGAGACGGTTCACAATCGTTAGTTCCTCGCCGCTCAGCACCAAGTTCGGCACTACTGTCGTCCAGTCCTACAACAGCACTTTGCACTTTGAAGGTGCAAAGCACATGCTAAACCGAGCTAAAGACCTCGAGAGTACGTCTAGTGCACGTGATGCATGGGCCGTGGATTCAAATAAGCACACGACGTCATCTGCGTAATCTAGGTCACATAGCTTCCCTCCACCTCCCAGTTCGGCTCCTACATCCCGGAGACCTCCTAAAGCATCTTTCATCACCTCGTCTATGACGAAATGGAACGGGAATGCTGAGACAAAACATCCTTGTCGAGCGCCGCTAGTCATTTCGAATGAACTTGACAGTCCACCGTATACCCTCACGCGACCATAGGTATGCCAGTACAATGCTCGCAACAAGTTCTCAAACTTCTCTGGCGTATGAACTGAAAACATGGTCATCATATATATATATATATTTATAGATATATGCAATATAATGTTCATGTATATATAGATGCTTATGGCGAACACTGGTCTACTATACCGTATGTTATTTTCGGTTCCTCCCACGGCGGAGAGGAAGCCATGTGGAGCTCAGAAGATGACGTGGCAACGTGGAATGAGAAAATGTACAGCGAGCTTAGGTAAAGTAGGTGTCTCACGTCTTCGTGGTTGGAGTCCGAAAGATGCGTCAACCAGGTGGCTGGAGACACTGAAAGATATGGCAGTGAACCGTGAATAGTGGCGATCGAGTTGTCATTTTCTATCGAATGAGAATAATTGAAAGAGTGCATTTATATAGTTAGACTGTGTTCCACGTGTTCGCTACGACAGTGTTCTTATTTTTCCCCTCCTTTGTAGGTTCACTCCCCATTCTCTCTGGATATTCACTCTTTTTTTAGAGGCCGGTAACTCTGGGGAAAGGCAACAGTCAGTGATTTGGCTTGCTGCTTAACGCTACGTACGAAGCATGCAGTCGTCACGTGCGTCCTTGAACGATCTTCATAAAAGGGATACCAGGTGGTTCTGGTCTCCGCAGTTCAAGGATGCATTCGAGAAAATCAAAAATGTCGAACCTTCCATTGACACATTATAATCCTAAGCTAGCATTGTTGCAATTGATGCCAGTGACCAAGGGATAGGTGTGGTTTTGTTACACGAATTTCTTGATGGTTGTCAGAAAACGGTATGTCGTGTCTCGCACATTAACCAGGGCTGAGAAGAAATACCGCCAGGCTGGTGACCTGTGTATGTCGTTGTGTTCAGTGAGAATCACAGAAGCAGCAAACTGGAAATGTCATGCATGCTGTGAGGTATAACGCCCGAAGCTGGACCACGCATTTGAATCACCTCCGGTATATATACCCGGAACTAATCCATAGCCAATTATCACAAGCCACCGCTTGACATAATTACAGATGCATTTCGGCTCCCACAACAACCAAACGAAGCTCTGAAATCGAGACTAAATCAAATTATGAGCGAAGACCTTCGAGGTGAACAAGTGCACCAATTCAGAGAGCAATCATTCAGCCATACAGAAGGACATGAGTGAATTTTTCCTTCGGGGGGAGACATTACAGAGGCAATTGCAAAGGTACTTGGGAATGTTTTATTGTGTCCTGATTCCCTGTTGTCGTTGCTTCACATTAGCCGTGTTAAACGATCAACATTAGTCGGCAATGTATGGATTGGTTCCTGGCTGGTCAGTATCGTGTCCTAATGATATACTTGGGAATGAATTTGACCTAAACGTGTCACCAGGTTATAAAGTGATTCCCAGTGTCGTCGCCCTTCTGTCCTACAAACCCTGGGCTTTAACAGTATGCGCACCAAGCCCACCGGAACTGTCGTGTTTGCAGCTTCTACCATTGACCAAGATGAAGACTCAGCTTCCAGCTTCGACCCTCTGATATCTACGGATCGAAATACAAGGTCGTATAAAAGGAACGGTTTTCGAAATAATAAAATATATTTGGGTAATCCATACAAGCTTGGACAGACGTTGACACGTGGCTGAAGGCAATATACACCAAACTACCATAGTTCGGGACCCATATTCTTTTTACAAGGCCTATTCATCTACATACTGAGATAAGGCCAATAACTGGAGGCTAGTAATTCCGCGAAAAGTAATCCACAAAACTCCCGACAGACAGCATCGAGTATAAGTAACAAACCCTTGATCAAAACGATTAGGACCAGGTAAGTGATATTAAGAAAACGTTAAACCAACCGACCTTCTAGTTGTTTGAGGGGAAGAAACAGTAAGGCCTTAAAACTACGGCTGGTAATGAAAGCTAAACAGAACCCAAAGAGGTAGTAGCGGTACGCACAATCAAAAGGCTCATTAAAAACGGCGCAAGAACCCCGGGGTTATAACATAATAGGGGTGTTTTTGGGGATGAGTAGAGTAAGGCGGATGCACTCAGCACATACTTCGGAGGTGTATGTAGGAGGGATTCTGGACGACATGTGGGGACTATTACTACCGCAGAAGAAAAATCAGTCCCTGAAATCCTAATACCCAAAGGAAATATACCGCGGACACCGGAGGAATTGAATGCAAGCAAATCATGAGGACCAGATGGGACACATCAAGCCATTGCCAAATCCGTAAAGGAAGTAAATGTTAGCCAGCCGTATGGTGCCACTTTAAATAAGGCAATACTTCTTTTGGACTGGAATGTAGCATCGAGGGTGGAAATTCACAAGGGTGGATCAAACGCACAGATACATGGCTACCAACCTTTAAATCTTACATGCATCCTGTGCAGAGGCCTAGAGAAACCGATAAGAGACCACACATGGAACCGTCTAAAGGACAACCTACTAATACGTACGACTGATCACGGGTTCCTGAAAGATAAGTTTTCTCTCAAATGTGTCAAGTTTCTTGAAGTCACCTCCCAGTTGGATGAAGAAAAAACCGTGGAATTTAGTAAGGATTTCGACTCGGTAAATCTCAGATTGCCGTTCTCGAAAATGCAGGTTTTCGCAGTGCATAATCAGCTTCATCAATGGATAGCGGATGAAGAAAGGGAACTCTGGTGCATTGCAAGTCACCGGCGGTGTCCCTAGGGTCTCTTATTTTCCTCCTCTATATAAACGACTTGCCCAGTCAGTTGTCACTATCACGTTTCGTATCTGTAGATGATGTGAAAGCTGAAAGTGCAACGGACGGAGGCGAAATGGCCATCTTCTCGTCGAGTGTTAGCATGAGCACGCAAGTGCTATTAATGCACACAAAATTCACTTGCTAACTGAATCCTCAGGTTATTTGCGCGTCGTTCGTGGGCGAAGCAACCAAGAAGATAGTAGACCTTGAGGAGTAGTGAAGGCAGTGCAAACTGAGCTCAGGACTAGGAAAGAACCCTCTAGACTTTAGTCGGCCATACCATGAAAGAAGGTGGACCGCTGTGCATGTCCATACAGAAAACAGTGTCCGGACATGGGCACTATTTCTCAGGATGTCACCTAACTGGAAAAAGTACAACCGTCAGCCACTGGTACGGTTCACGGTCAGCATGGTAGGGAAAGGTCGCGTGCAATAAACCCTTTCCCATTAAAAAGAAAAGGCTGTAGGGGGGTCTGACTGAGGCACCCAACAAATTGAAAGGCCTAACGGTTAAGTCTAGATGAATCATTCGAGAAGGCCACTGATCAAAGAACAAGAGGAAATAGTGTAGTCACTAAGTCCACGATAAAGGTTTGATATAAGAATAAATTCCCTTAGTAGCAAAGTATATGGCTTCTGGAACAGGTTAACGAATGAACGGATGGTGTCATAAAACACTGAAAAATTTAACAAGTGCGAAGAAGTGGTCCTGGAGATAGAAGCTTTACTGGTCTTATATGCATCGTACGTTGGCATGCACCAAGCCTTGTATTGCCTACGGACTGGAAAATGCGTTGGGATATACGTGCCATCACTGTCTCCCCCCTGGAGCGTGAGAAATCTATTCACTTCTTTTCAGCCATACCGGAACGTCGGACCACACACTAAAAGATAGCGAGAAACTGATTGAACTGCAGTAGTGGATGCCACTTCTCCTAAATACTATTGAAGAAGACTTTGGATGCTCGTTTGGTCACCGAAGCACTACTGTCATACGCAAACTGAAATGGACCGAACCGCCCAAGGTCTGCTCGGTTATGCAAAACCGATATTAATCAGCGGGGTGTCCGATACTTTTGCGTATTCTTCCACCTTTTGCAGCACTATCGTCCATTTTGAACATTCGAGAGAAACAATCCACAGGCATAGCTAGAATCACTTGACCTGCCGGAGGACGGATATCGGATCGCCTGCAAGAACCACTGACACGAACAGCCACCCTGGCGTAACGCAATCCAAGAGATAATAAAGTATTGAAGTATTACGCTGGCTATATTTTAGTCTTCCTGTTCCAGTTCCAGTTAGATTCCAGGACTTTAAAGCGGCATGTCTAATCATCCAGATTCTTTCACCGAAACCTCCTCGTGTCAAACGGGGCTTCGAAAACGGGAGTGCTGCGGTCCTCTTCAGATTCAGGGGCAATATAAGGAATCCTTCATGGAACTTCGGCCTTCATTCCAACATATTAAAAATACGAAGCTTACTATCATTCGCGCCCCACATCCTTATCCCCAACTTCATGGCTGATAATGTCTCCTATAAACACAGACAACCATACGCTGACTAGCCTACCCTCGAACTTCGGCTTAGATCCCTCCTGGAAGATATCCTCTTGTGGTTTGTTCAAATCATTTGGCACAAATAGGGATCTGGTTTCCAGCTCTGCATTTACACGCTGCCATATGATCGCCTTAACGTTGCCTCTCAGAGTTACATCCAACTTTACCTGGATTAGGGTCCCACGAAAGCGCCTGGATATTTAACGACCATAAAGTCCTGCATAAATTCGATCCTCTCTCTGCGTCTTTCAGAAGAGCGCTCCTCGAGTGTTTTTAGCCTCTTCCCAGGTGTCCAAACCACCGTGTTTTCACACTCTGAACCTGCTCCGGTAATTTCATTTTTCTTAGCAAATTCGTCCTCGATACCTCAACACGACAATCTAAACGCGCCCAACGAAACGCCTTGAACAGCGGCAGAAAAACCCGCGACTTCCTACATCCTGCAGTCCTCCTCATTTGGCTTAAGACGGGTAAATCCTTCTTATCCAATTTCTGTCTTTTCAGGCTATGTTTGATATCCGAGCTCAATTCTGCCGCGAGATCTCCTAATTTCTCTGTTTTCCCACCGTCACATGCTGCTCAAGTGGACTCATGTGGTGAGAAAGACTAATTTCTCCTTCCATGAATCAATTTCAGTGGAATATCTCATCTTAAATACAGCTAGCAAACTTCATTCAGGTCACACCGGAAAACTTCACCGCTTGCCTTCCCCAATGATTCGCTGTCGTCTGCATAGGAAACGGAGTTTTTAACATGTTGGCTGTGTCGTTCGCATAGATCAGGAACAACAGTGGTACCAAGGTCGGCGTAAGACCATTTGTCTTAGCGCGCGTCTTATGCTTGCTTGCCCTTAAACGTTGTAGCCACTTGCGCCCCAACATTACTCAGATCTGTACGACTGCAATGCTGACATACCAGACAATCGACCGAATCAAAGAAAGGACAGTGGAAAGCGGCAGAAGGTTGAGTACATTTCTAAAAGAAGCCCGAGAGCGGTGCGTGTGTGAGCCAAGGGCAGACGACGTGTGTGCTGAGCGGTCAACGCTCGGTTAAAAAGGCGATTCAGTGAAACAACTCCATGTTCCCCAACAAGACGAATGATGAACACAATTGAGCAAATAAGATTTTCCTCAAGAACATAAACCATCATGCTGGTCTCAGAAAGCAAATAAGGGCTAACTTCCCGGGATTTTTGCTGGTGATGCTTGGAAATTCCAGGGAGAAATCCTGATGAGCAGTATTTGACTTGCTTCTTGATTTTGCTATAACCATGTTTGTTAACGTTGCTTAAATTTTGTATGGCATCGTATCTGGAAGTTCCGAAGTTACGTTAGATATTGACGACTTGTCCACCACCACGAGACGGACATTCAAATCTTCGAACGCTATTTGTCTGCCCGCCGTGTCAAGTCATGCCTAAAAGAGTAAACTACGCGATAGCAAGCAACGTTTACTAATAAATGCCTACTGCTGACAAGTTATCAAAGTGATAAAAAGGCGAAACTATGAAGGACCGATGCTAGGCGGAAAAAGATGCTGCCATTTTGTTAGGAGAAATAGAGAAAGTCAGTTTTACTCGCCAAATCCCTTAAGCATACTGGCTGCCGGGCGAAAGTCATCCAATGGTTTGTCCTGTTTTCGTGCTTTCCTCGAAATCACATGGAAGGGTATTATCCATAAGGATATATAGGTATTCCCAATATAGGTATTCCCAATTGTGTACCTACAATAACACTTACTTAACCATATATAGCAATACTTATATATATATATATACATCCCAACACGATGGCAACGTTGTCTGCATATACAAGTGCACTAAAACACGGGGAAAAACTCGCGCACCTTTGCATTGGCTGCGCTTCAATTCTATGTCATCCTATTTCGTTATTTTGTTTTTGGATATTTGGTTCGATCTTGTTCTCCATTCGACGCTATAATCCCTCGGAATTACTGTTGTTCAAAAACCACGCCGTTTCTCCGCATATATTGGGAACCCGTGTTTCTGCACCTCAATGAGTTTTTAAACGACCTAGAATGGGCACTGGTACAGGCTGGCAGGAAGCCCTTAAATGTACCCTTTCTATCCAAGATGGCCATTCTGGATTTGTTGAGTAACAACATCCGCGCCCTGTTTAGGAAGATGTCGGATCTGTCCCTCACCCTTCAATCACCGATCCATGTTCATACGTGTGTCATCTGCATGCAAGAATCGTGGCTGAACACGGATATCGTTGATTCGCTTGTGTCGACAGACAGCTTCAGACTCCATGGAAAGTACGGCGTTTCGAGCAAGAAGACCGGAGACGGCGTTGCAACGTACATGAACTCCTTCTGGTCTGGGAAATCCGAAGTTGTTTATACGTACTTTCTCAATAAAATTGACTGTCTCGTGACACAAGGTTATCCCAGGCATTTTCGTCCAGAACTAGCACATCATAGAACAATTTTTTTACATTGCTCCTTTAGCTTGCAACGAAATATTGCACCTTTTTCCCCCCCCTCTCCCCCCTTCCCCCCCTCCTCCCCCTTCCCTCCCCCCCCCCCCCCCCCCCTCCCCCCCCCCCCCCTCCCCCCCCCCCCCCCCCCCCCCCCCCCTCCCCCCCCCCCCCGCCTCCCCCCTCCCCCCCCCCCCCCCCCGATACTCTTTCTAAGTGTTCATTGTTCTCTTCTTGAGGATAATCTGTCATATTATTGTAGGCGGATTTTTAATAAAGCATCTGCCCTACCATGAATGTGTTTTGGTTTGACTGACCTCTGCCGTTTCTCCCACCAGTGGTGGTTTCCATTTAGAGTAGAGGGTTATTACCAACCGCCGTGATTTATTTCCCTGAGATCGCGTGTCCAATTTTCCAAGTCGCGATTATTTTTGTCTTCGTGGTGAAGCCAAGATATAACTCAGGTCAGCATTCCATTCCTTCAGGCAACAAAATGAAATCCGAGTTCGCTCTGCAACTCTTCGCGCAACAAACCTTTATTCTTCCCTCAGAAATCCCTTTCGATCGCACTACTGCTTTTCTTTAAACCCACTTCAATGACATGTCAAACTTTTCACAAGGACAGTCACGCAATTTTGATATTTCTGCCTCTCAGAAAACTGTTCTCTCAACTGCCGATTTTCCACCATGAAAGATGAAATCCCTAAGACGTATGCAAGCAGCACTTCTACAAATCTCGTAATAATCAAGCGTGCGATATAGTTTACTATCCCATAGAAAGCGGAAGTCCAGCGCAGCTGCATAACGTCGCCAGCAACTGCTGAGTTAACAACATCGATGTCCTGTTTCAGCATCGACTGCTGTGTACGGAGGAGAAAGCATCATACGAAAACCTCTGCGATGTTGACAGCATCAATCGTGCTTTCATCATCCCTTCGGACCTTTAACCTCCGGTCATAATTGGGTCAGGGTGTTGATATTGAACAGATTTTTACAAGTTTTTCTAGAGACAAGATGCTCAACCTTCTCCGAACCACTAAAATTACCACAGCGGCTGGTCATGGTCGTCTCAGCTCTTAGGCAATGTGGTGATGGCTCTGACGATGCATTTTACTTCTCTCATTACCTCGTCATTAATGTCCGCTTCCATCCCTGACTGTTGAGACCCGTCAATATTATTTCCATCTAATCTAACGATTCTATCTATCTTTAGCAAAACGTTTTCGCCCCATCGCCTTAACGTACTTTGGTTTTAAGCTGACGGAGGCGTGGCCATACGTTCGTTAACGCATTGCGCTTTCTTATCTTATATCCTGATGATCCTTTCAGTTGCCTATAAATCTATACAGGTTCACTTAGGACGCTGTCGCCTCTCTTTATTCAAACACATTTGTAAGTGCTTAATCGCATCAGTGAGATACTGTGCATTGCGCCTCCTGGACTATTCGTCGGAATTGACTGCAGTCCCCGTGTCCCCCTCTCAACTCCACAAACTGAAAACATGTTGGTTTCCTCAGGCATTATTCCATGGTGTCGAATACATTTATTGACTAAGCTCAGTGCACACGAATGGACGGTAAAACTCAGATGTGCTTCGGTGCTGCCATCTCACCGTTTCTCTTCCTCCAATTACAGTAGCGACTCATGACGCTGGCTTTACCCTGTCATGGATCCGTTTAAGTAAGCCGATGACTTTGCCTCTCTGCAGCCGTTTTTCGAACAACGTTGATTTCCAAAGTTTTTCGCAACAAAACTATCTTCTGTTTACGATTTCTCTGCACGAAGCTGGTTTGAATCTCAACACAATAAAGTTTCGAATGTCTTTCTCATCTGCCTCGATAGACTGCCATTCCGAAACGTCGTACGTTCAGTCAAAAGCACTTACCAGGATCGATTCTGTGAAATATCTAGGGGTTACCATTGATGAAAATTTGAAGTAGACTAATCAGATTTCCACCCGTGTAAAGAGTCTCGGACGTTGTAAATTTAATCAGGAAGCCCGACAACTACATTGTAGACGCGGAAGCACTAACATCCCGATTTGTAGATCGATGTTTTTCTCATGTAGTGTCTTATTATTCTTCATTTATGGTCCCAGATTTACTCAAAAACCTTTGATCTCCGCCAACTGAATTAAATAAGATTAAATAACACACAAACGATATGATTCGCTTGCGCAACCACTTTGTTCAAGTTAGCAAGTTTCAAGCAGCACTCGCTAATGAGATCAAGAAATAGCGTTCACAATGACGGAGCCATACGCACAAATCTTTGTATTACGGCGTAAACTACGATCCTCCGTGTGTGCTTTCTTATTCCCAATTTTGTTTCTCTAGTCCTCACGCTGCGCATAGACTCCAAGTGACTACGACAGGTTTGCTTCGGCATCTCCGAAGTTGAAAAAACAAAGCACATCAGTTTTTGTGAAACTCATTTATATAATGCTGAAAATTAAGGTCATGCGGAGGGGGCACTGAAAGTATCTATATGGACTCAACCATTCCTCTGTTATAAAAATAGAAAAGTTTCTGCTGGATCAGATTGAGCTCGGCATATTCGGGCTGCGAAGGAATGAACCAATTTTTACAATGGATAAGTATGCCGCCAGCTTAAACCTGACCCTGCGAGAGGGGAAGCTGCAAACCGCTTTTGTTTGTAAATAAACATGATGGCCTTCTCGCTGGGACGGTCTGGGAAGTGAGCGCAACGACTGTCCCACTTATGCTCACCAATCCAATCCCTCGATTTTTCAACATGTTCCTCGCAAACCTACGCATGTGGTCGCTGCTGACGGTCTAAATGAACTGCGTCGTTCTTCTTTTTAAACTATCCATGCTACACCTAACTGAAACTTATTATGCGTACATATTTTTTATAAATCGATTCCTATTTCAAACAAAAACATCTGATCCCAATATTCCCATGCTTCTCCTTTTTCTCCTTTCTAAGACTTTTAGTGGCACATCCTGTCCTAGCATCCAGCCCACGCTGCCATACGCAACCCATTCAGTTATGCTTCGTCCTGGCAACTGGAAGTTGTAAAAATCGACGGTAGATCACATGGCCAATTATAACTGGTTCCTTGTAGCATGTACGTCAATTCTGTAGACCAAAACAGTTCCACAAGCAGAAAAAAGAGTGACTATATTCCTCAACCCTTTCGCTAGACGTCCAAT
>LUCM01010042.1:0-19277 GCA_008360955.1 Fasciolopsis buskii
AGCGTCGTTGTTTGCTCGTTATGTTTGTGTACGCGCCCACTGATTACAGCTCCACTGGGGCGAGAGACGAGTTCTACCGTGAGTTATCTCAGTTACTCCAACGAAAGTCGTGACCGTTGCCGGTGATTTTAACGCCCAGCTAGAGCGGTTATCGGAGACGGAACGGCCGATTTTCTGTCCCAGACAATCCACAGACAACGAAGATCATCTCCCCCAGGTTTGATCTGAGCACATGCTGATTCTGACAAACACCATTTTCTCATAAAAAGTGACATCGGCTCACCTGGCGCCGTTTTTCCCTTCTGGACCTAAATTGATCACATTGTCATCGGTCACCGGTAGCGTGGATCAATCGAGGACTGACAGTCATTCTGGCCCACACCCGTTTGTCACGAGCTCGCTTTTGTTTGCGTCAAGTGTATAATCATACCAGTACAAAAGCGACCTGTCCGGCACAGCTGACTTTAGACGATAATTACTGACTTCAGTTCCAATCGACACCGTCGATGTCGCTGTCGTTTCAGCCAAGTGCCCAGGACCCGAGAGAACACTGAGAACAAACCAAGGAAGCTTTGTACTCACCGCAATTGGCACACAGACCTTCTTGCTACATAAAACTCAAGAACGCCAGATATCCTGTGCCTCAATTGCACTGTTAGAAGCTTTCAGGACCGTTTCCTTCTGTGCAACGTAGAATGTGGCGCATAGATCTATGAGACGTCAACTAAAGGGGAGTTGGAAAAATGACCAGGAGCATTGTTGGATAGGGGATTGAGGGGATGTAGAAAAGCCTGAAACTATCGAAAATAATCATAATATTTCTCAACTAATTAAGAATATTCGTTCAAGAAAGCCAAACGCAAGCGAAATGATTGAGGAATCCGACAACATTGATTCACTCTCAACAAGCGCCGGCAGCCGCGTTGAGCAGAACACTGGAGCCACAAGGGTCCTACCACTTGTGCCTGCGGTGAACCAGTGCAGGTAATGAGGAAGATACCTTTTCTTAAACAGTGTGAAGCAGCTGGACCAAATAGGCTGCGGTCATCGTTCTCAAGAATGTTAACATAGCAGTTAGCAACTTGAAAGCGACTCACTCGATCGTACAATTCTATGGTGCTGCTTCCTACCGAAGGCTGAGCCAGAGAAAGTCATTTCATTCATCCAATCTGTGTATGCGAACAGCCGAAACCGATTTCTTACTTATGACAATCTTTTACCCGGATTCACCACGAGAAGTGACGTTCGTCAGGTTTGTCCTCTTTCATCTTTCCCTTTCAAGTTTGTCAATAGGGTGTTTGTGGAGATAGCTCTATTCTCATGTGAGAATAGTGGAATTGATATTTACTTAGACAGGAATCCGTCTGACTCGGAGTGTGCGGACGATGTTGTATTACGGAGTGGATATCCAAGTAAGTCGCAGGTATTTCTCCATCAATTGAACGATAGTGCAGGCATGTTTGATATGCGCTTGACATACCCGAAGTGTAATAGACTGCTGCAGGACTGGGTTGGTTCAAAGCCAGCTGAGCCTTGTTTTTCCAAGCGAACAAGTGGATGAAGTGGATACATTTTGTTACCTGAGTAGTTGTATCTCACCTGGCGGTCGTACATCAGATGAATTGTATTTGTGAATACAGAAGCCTCGATTGGCATTCACCAACTTGAGGCATCTGTGGCTTTGGCGTGACATCCGGTTACTGACCAAAGGTCGAGTATACGCAGCAGCAGTGAAGCTGGCATACGTCTACGACCCCGAAACATGGTCGCTGAAAGTAGAGGATATGCGAAGATTTCTGGTGTTTAAACACCGTTGTCTTCATAGTGTTTGTAGAATATAGTAGGAGAGTTTGTTCAGTTACTCAGACGTTAGGCGTACGGTACTGGTTTCTAGAGTCCAGTATTTAGGACAGACACTGAATCAGAATAGGTTAAGGTGGTTCAGACATGTTTTGCACAAGCCCACAGGACGACTGTCTGACTCGTCGTATGCTGCTCCGTGAGGCACGTAGTGGTTGGAGGATGGTTCGGAGTGGCTAGTCGATGGAACGAGTAAAAAGTGGGTTGGCTCGTGTACGTTCAGTTAGACTACCGGGTTGGGGTCCACGAGATCTCCTGAAGCAATGGTTAGAGACAATAAGTGGTATGGCTCAGTGCCGCAGAAAGTGGCGTTCTTGCACATGAAATCCCTCTCCTCCTGTATGGTTACCCAACTTATTGTTATGCAGTCAATCATTCACTATTCCTCGTTCTTTATTTTCTTCGAGTAGATGTAGCTTTGAGGTGAGATTCTCAACCAGAGGAAGTTAGTGCAAGTTTAGTGGTTGTCCAAACTGAACTGGCATGGCTTAACTGCGCGCTTCATCGTGTCATGATCAGGAAAGCGCTCCTTAACATACGCGCGAGCATATTCCGACATAGTTATTGAGTAAACACGTCTTATACATTTTACAAGGTTTGTTTGCTGCTTTTCGTTGAGATATCCCAGTTCTTTACTTTGCGAAGTCTGAAAATATATAATACACTAAAGGAAAGACAAGATCGAAGAGATTGACACTTCAGTTTATTCTGTTGGAGCTGTCTGATCCATTTATGAACGGCTGGCTGTGATTGGATAAACTGCATTGTTATTATAACGAACGTCACATTGGTTTGCCTCTGGATTTTCATTCGTTGTAGATTCACCATTGAAACACGTGCGAATCGGCTGTTTGTACGCTCTTGTACGGATTAGCTAAAGTAGGTGTCTCATGTCTTCGTGGTTGGGATCTGAAAGACACGTCAGCTAGCTAGCTGGAGACAATAAACCGTGAACAGTGTTGTCATTTTCTATCGAATCAGAAGTATTGAAAGAGTGCGCTTGCGCAGTTAGACTGTTCCGTGTGTTGGCTACAGCAGCATCTTATCTCTTTCTACCTGTGTAGATCCACTTGCTTTTCCCTATAGATATTCACTCTTTTTATAGAAACATGTCACCTCGGGGAAAAGGCAGGGGTCATTGAGACTTACGTTGGTGTTTAACGCTGAAGGATGATGATTGGCCATGTTCTTGGAATTCAAGTAAGGTACCCGTGCGCACCAGTGAGTTTGACTGATTT
This sequence comes from Fasciolopsis buskii, assembly GCA_008360955.1. NCBI lineage: Eukaryota > Metazoa > Platyhelminthes > Trematoda > Plagiorchiida > Fasciolidae > Fasciolopsis > Fasciolopsis buskii. The sequence continues at coordinate 3,099 of LUCM01010042.1, forward strand.
GTTCGGAGCATCTTCCCATGCGGTCAGTTTCAGCTGTCTAGCGTTTTGTTTATTTCACCGCTGAACTGCTCCATTTTCCTTCTTTACCGTGGCCTGCCCAACTGTATACTGGTCCGCTTATGAATAGTAGTTGTTTCTGCCAGTTCATATCGTACGCATACCGTCGTACCATTTTGGTCCTATCAAACACGTGATTGTTTGATGTTAATTGAGACCGTTAAAGATATAATTACATTCAGTGATTTCCGTGGATACGATTTCCACTTATTTTGTATATCTTTGATGCTCGTGCTTCAGCTTATTTTAATTTCACTCATTCTTTTTTGCATGTTGGCAGTCGAAACTTGATTATTCAAATGTTCTTCTAGTCACTGAACTCATTTTGCCTATTCTGACTGTTGCTTTACCACCCCACAGACGGCTACGGAAAATGTTACTTTTAAAGTAACCCGACGGCATCGTGCAGACACGCCAGATATTCTACGGATCACAAACGGGTCGAGCGAGCAGATGCAGTTAACCTCTTCTTTCCGTGCACTCCGTCTGAATTCTTCTGATACAGCTAGTTCTACTCCAAGCGTCTCCGACTCATTGGCTCGATCTGCCTTGACCGACCGAAGCAGACGACTTGAAACCCGATCACGGCAGTCGAATCGGAGTCTCTGTTCCCCCTTGATATCATCCCGTGCGCCGGACAGTGCGTCATTGCACGCTTTTTGTGTCCCATCCACCGCGAGTGCATCGATTTCATCCCCGTTTTCTTCGTCTACTGAACCATTCACGGTCTCAAAATCTACTTCACAGTTACTTGTGGATGAGGAAGATCAGCTGAGTAGCGGAACCAAGGAGGTCACCGTGACAACTGGGTCAACCAGTCCGCAGTGTGCTGAACAGCTCGTTCACCACTCCTCCCTCTCCGTGACTCCGCATTTTCCCACTCGTCCGGTTAGTTGATACTTTCATCTACTTCCATTGCTTCTTGACAAGATATCGCTGGGAATCCATTAATTTGGTATTGTTACTTGGAGTACCTACTTCCTCCAGGACTTCTACAAAATTAATTTGCTAAATAGAATCAAATGAAGTATTTTCCCCCTGCACTCTCAATGTGGTTCATTTTCACCGAAAACTTACTGCATTTCCCAACATCTGTTAACACTTTGTTTTTCAGGGACCAGACAGATATAGATGGATTGAGCTGAGTCTCGGAGACCCAGGACTTTGTCAGTTAAGGTTTCGTCTACCGCTTAGTGGTAAATACCGCGAGCATACGGTCATTACAACGTGTACTACTACATAATAACTGACGTGCCACGAATTGGATTTTTCAGTACGAAATTTCGCAACACGTCGTTCGTAAGTGAACCAAGAGCATCGTCTATACGAGTCCTGTCATTCGAAAATATTGTTGATGAGGACGAGTACAGTCAGTCTAAAAAAGCTACGGAAACTGGAGAGCGTTATTTTAGCTTCAGCAAATTCGGGTTTCAAAACTTACTACCTTTAGTTTTTTATAACACGATTAACGCATGAATGTAATTCAAAAGGCATGCCGACAGTCACCAGGGCCCATCGTAACGTGGGGGACCGGTAAGGGATCGATTAGAACTGAAAGAACAACTGGTTCCGGACATTTTTGCGTCATTGAGAAGTCACTGGACGACTGAATTACCAAGACAGGCACTGATTTGAAACTGACATATGTTCCGGTTTTTCTTTTTTCCTTGGTGGACAATCTCCTGACCCTAAGAAAATAAGGCGGATTTTAGCTACGGCCGGTTTTGCGATCCGCTTCATTTTCCAGGACGCATATTTGTCGTTTTGCGAGTGGTTTAATAGCTCTACCTAGATGCCTACCTAAATGGAAATATTAATAACAGTACTTCTGAAACGTCAAATCACTCTACAATGTCAGATTTTTCTCACATTCAGAAACTCCCTCGCGTACCGTTTGTTGTATGCTACTTTACGTCCGTGATAACGTTCTAGAGTCTTGTTTGTAACTCGCCATAAACTCTCGGTTTTCTTCTTATGATCTGATGAACCAAAGGACTTTGTTCATCGTATAGCAGAAAAACTCACATTTTGTTTGTCACGAGAAATATCAGCTCCTAAATTTAGTGTTCCTAAATTTGTTGCGTTAATGTGGGGCATACCCATTTGCCGTCCTAACTGACTCGTTTCTTTTGTCTCATTGTTCATTTCAACTCCTATTCGATTGTGCAACTGATTCAAACTTGTCCAATAAAACAGCCTTGTGAAGAACGGAATGTTCTCGTGAACAAAGCCCCCACAGAACCACTCGGTATTTCCGTCGCTGGTGGTCGTCATTCGCAGCGCGGTGATACACCAATATACGTGACCAATATCAATCCGGACTGTATTCTGGGTCGTGAAAAACTGGTAATTGTCGGCCGATTCAGTTTTCCATTGTGGCGATTCTGGATCGAAATTTTAACATCTCTCTGTGATTTAATTTCCCTGTTTTGTTGTTTTATAGGTACAGTGAGACCATAGATAGTGTAAAAAGTTTCTCCCAAGCAAAATGAAACTACTGGTTTCAGGACAAAGGTTATATTTCTCTGAGATCAGTTGAGCAAACCATGTCTTTACTACGTGCCATCCACATTTTCATTTATTGGCTTAGGAAATCTCAAACCCTCGTCCGAAAGAACTGTTGACACTTCGTCTAATCTATTATTCTGTCGATAGCAGAGGAACAAAATGAATTTTGATCGAACAGATGTATCGTTCATCAGAATTACTTATTCATAATCGGTCAACCGTACGATAATATTCCCCGCATCCTCACGATTATTGTTTGTTAATTTTTGACAGCGGTCCACTCTCAAGATAGTGATTTTCGGGGGCGTCATAAAGCAACATTTTTGCCAGACAATTTATAAGAAACGTTATTTCGTAACTTCATTGTGGTGAAAGCTCCTACCTTCCTTATTCTCGAGGTTAAACGTGGGGACGTCCTGTTAGAGGTAAACGGGATTGGTCTGGTGGGCCTGACACATAACGAGGCTGTGGACGTCATTCGTCGTGCTAGTTCCATGAGATCCCGTGTTGATTTGCGGCTGATCGACGCACCAGAAACAGCAGAAGGTCCAGATAACTTCATGCCCTCATGGACATTCTGGCTTCAACTGCCCCCGGTTTGCCAACTTGCTCGAACTATACGTCTTGTACGCAATGTGGTCTCCTCGCCCTCGTCCTCATCTGGTGGTTTGGAGCCGCTTGGTTTTACTATCATTGGTGGTTTGAGTGATGGCGGACCGCGACCTGGCCCAAATACAGAAACAGAGCCGCCGATGGCAGATCAGACCGTCTCACCTCAACGACGACAATGGGGTGGTTACACAAGTTTGTATCCCTGCCCGATTGTGATAAAATCAATTGTACCTGGTTTCCTGGCCGCCCGTGATGGTCGCCTGAAGTAAGCTTTTGCTCACCTTTTTCCCACCCCTAATGGTGAAGCTGCCCTGGACACATCTCTGTATAGATGAGTACAGTTTTGCATACATGGTGCTCAGTCGTCCGAAAACTTCCAGTTTTTCGCAATACTTCCTCGTGCATCTGTAATTCATCATTTATCTTAGTTGAACCAACTGCAGTTGTTCATGTGTCGATAAAACAGCATCAAACCGTACATTAGCTCATCTGTAGCATACAGAAAGATGAATCGTGGAACTATAGGGTAGCGATGAAAGTTGTAGATTTTATGGACGAAACTCTTAACACTTTGTGAATGCCTGGTGTGATTGAACACTTCGAATAAAACCATCTTCATAGTACTGTTACCGCCACTCCTTTTGAGTGTGAAGTGCCTTGCTGCCTCCACATTGTTTATCAATGATTGAGATGATGCGTGACAGTTTTAGGGTATTCATCACCGAAGTTAACACATTCCATACAAATCGGTCTGATGCGTTAAAAACTAGAAGCGAGATTGTCTTTATCGCGGTCGGATGGGTTTTATTCATTCAAATAAGAATTAATTCAAATTCCTTAGTGCATGAAGAATTACTTCCTATGAATTGTTGCGTCGTCAGTCATTCCAGTTGTTATAAAATTCAAAAACATTCGTTCAAATATCAATTTGTAGCTCGTCTGTCGACTTGGGAGAACATTCAAGTTAGGCGGAAACAGATGTGCTTGTGACCCAAAAACAAACTTCGCAAACGAGCGTCTGAATCTTTCAGTTATTTTTTTGTGACTTTCTCCCCTTATTATCTTGCATTTCCATTGCAGATGTGGCGATCTGATTTTAGCTGTTAATAATGTGTCCATGCTGAACATACCACATGCTTCGGCCGTGCGTTTGCTGAAGCATCTTCAAGGTGATGTAGCTCTGCAAATTATTTCCTGGCCGGGGACCATTGTTTGACAAAGTTATTACGAGTTACTTCTGGAATATTAGTACCCAACTACAGCCATTCACGGGCATGTACAAACAGTCAGTTTTCTACCTCTACAAGATAAAGAAAGGAGAACCTATATGTTCCATTTCCTGTCCCATTTGTGCACCAGGTGATCCAAGCCCCAATTACCAGAAACGAGAAAGTACAGTAGTTCACATCTCTGGATTCCAATTCAAAAGGGAACATAAATTTACCCATCTCATATGATGGACGAAGCACCATCGTCGTCGTTCCTATCATTTCCATCATCGTCGCGGTTTCGCTTTATTCATGTAAATGTACACTTGCCAGCGCCAGTCCGTTGATGTTCTCCTATATGCTATAGAATTGTTATGAGTGCCTTGTTATTTTAATCCAAATTCCTCTGTGCGATAGGTCCTATCCCATCCTCTGAGAATTGGAACACGCCACACATGCAGACATACAAGTCTTCCGGTTACGGATGGACGATTCGATCATTCGGTAGATATCGATTAACAAATTATACATATGTGTTTCCTTCCGTTCTTCCTTGTACGTCTCCGTCCTATCGTGTAACTGGTATATCGATTGGTGCTCTGACTTTCTGAACGGGCTGTGTATACTGGACATAAAAAAACGGTACAGTATGAAGGTATCTATGTTTGGAATGATGTTTCTTGCATTTCTGACCCGAACCAAGTCAGACAGAACCCATCGAATCGATTATAAAATGTGCTTTAGAAGAAAAAAAGAAAACCGAGACAAGAACTTCCGGTTTCTCGATGATTATTTGTCATCCTTTACGGTTCACTGACGCGTTCTGGCTAGTATGTGAAAATCACAGACAGAGGGTAGTGGAGAGAAGGATGCGGACAAATCGGTCCGCTTTCATACATCCATTGTAGCCAATCGAGCGATAGTCCATTTCAGGTTTATTAGCATCATTTTAAGCGCTTTGGTCCAGTCTTCTTCAGAATCTTTGCCCCACCTGTACGTTTAGGGAAAGGAAACGTGCGTGGGAAACAAAATTTTGAGATTGGATTTAATAACCACAGGCGCCTCACCAAAAATAATCCACTCCTCATCAAAGTGATTTCGAGTGAAATGTTTCATTTAAACATCACCTCACCCATCAGATGGCTCATGAATATTATGGGACTAAATAAAAAACCGTTCAACCAGGGTTCATTTCCACTTCGATTCAATGACAATGGATCGAATGGCAAGAAATGATCACAACTTTCAAACCCATTCGTCCACTAAAACGTTTGAACATCTAATGAGACGACCAGTACGTTCTTACCAATTGTTGATCCAAAAACCTCGGAAGTTTCAGGATTTTGCAAGACAGCTTTAACAGAAAGGGACAGAAAATTTTGCGAACCATTCCACGGATCCCAGCCCGTTTAAAAACAACGAAAACCGGCCACTTCAGAAGCGTTTCTTATGCTCACTTTTTTGCGTTATTAATCTGTCCTATCGGAGTAGTCAGTCAGTCAAACTGAAACTGAATAGAATAACGTGGTTGGGACGTGTGTTAAACGTGTAGACTCCCCCCACACACACTATCCTTCAAACCCAGTAGTGGTTGGAGGATTGTTCAGTTTGTAACCTGAATGGGGGGCAAAAAATCGCTAATCAATAGACTATCCCGAGTTGATCCAGTTAAAGTACCGGGTTGGAAACCAAGGATCTTCCCCTTTAATGGTTAGAGATCTCAAGCGATCTTCGAAACGTCCCTGATTTGCGGTTTTACGATTTTTCTTTCGCAATTGTTCGATGTCGCGAAATAGCAGCAAAATTCACAGCACGTTGATGAGAATTTATAGGTTGCATAAGTGGGACTGAACGCTAGATACATATTGGTGCCTATATTGTTCTGAACAGCTGCAAGTTTTTATTTAGTAAAATATTCGTGCAAAATTTCGCATTGTTGTTTTCACCGCCAAAAGGAGGACAAAAATTGACCCACTCACCATTTGCATAAAAAACTCTGTGAAAGGTTGGGTTTATAAATTGTGTACCCTTTTGCTGGAATAATTTGGAGCCGAGCGACAATTATCTGTCCGCCTAACGATATACTGCAGCGGGAAAAGCAGTCGCAAAATACCGTGAACATCCAAGAGATCCTTAGGAGATGTGAGTTGATTAAAGCATAAGTGACCACACCTCAGTGTACACCCGCCCGTATGCCGCTGCGAATGTCATAGCCAGGGGACAGCTCAGCACGCCGACTACCTGTTATCGGTAGTAAAACCGATACGAAAAATAGAATCACCTCGTCCAACCAACACTACCACGCAAATCAAAGTGATTGAAGGTTGGCAGTATTGTTGTCGACCGAAAACTGCAAACAGCCAGAGTCGAAAGGGCTAATTCCAAAAAAAACACTACAATTTACACAGATAGACCTCTACGGACTCGGCAAAAATTATACTCCACTACCTATTCAGTTGGAGAAATTAAAGAAAAGTTGACCCAGACAGAAAGGCTACCAAATAGTCACTCTCCGCTGCATTTCGGACAGATCAGAATTAAAGGCGTTCATTGAAAATCCTAATCACTATCCTGTTTAGCGGTATATGTGCACCACTTCAAATGAATTACATAAATAAGACATTCCATACTACATCGGTGGTCATGGAGGACAATCAGGATCGTGCAGCCTATTGCTTCGAGCACGATAGCCAGTGACAAGTGGGCTATTGCTCAGAATTCAAAGGCTGGGTTAACGCTCCATTGCCTTGCGGGCGAGAATTTCAAGTCAAGAACTTTGTCACTTCTCGACCTTCCGTCACAGGGGTCATTTGGGATGCCACGAAAAACTGTGGCTTGGGAGACTTACCTGATAGCCACGTTAGCGCAGTTCTATGGCGCTGTCTCTCAAAGAACGTGTCATAGAAGTTCATTTCTTTCCTAAGCCTTTCATCCGTGCTTACGACGGTCTTTCATCCGAGTTCACCACAGGAGGAAGTTCGTCAGAATTGCCCTATCTCTCCGTTTCTCATCACCACTGTAGTCAAAATGGTTACGGACACGTTCTCATTGACGGGGGAAAAGAGACCCAGACAAGAAATAGCCTGACTTGGAGTATACAATTGATGTTTCGCTTTTTTGTAAAAGGCAGAGTAAGTCACGAGAGTTGGCATCTAAGGATGTGCTTTGCATCTTCAAGGCCTAAGATGCCACTGCAAGACTGCACTAGCTCGTAGCCGAACCTCGTTTTTGCAAGGAAAGAAGTGGATGAAGTGGTAGTTTTATCTCATTTGGTGGTCGTATATCGAGTGAGATGTCTTTGGGCATACAGAAGGCTCGATTGACATTTGCTAACTTGAGACATCTGTGGCGTCGGGGTCACATCCGGGTATCGATCAAAATTCGGGCTTACGCAGCAGCCGTAAAATCGGTCTTGCAAGGCGACTCAGAAATACGATCGTTGAGACCAGGTGCGCGAAGACTTTTAGCGTTTGAACACCGTTGTCTTGGGTATCAGTATTGGTAGAATGTGGTGGGAGAATTTTCCCAATAATTCGAAGGTTGGGCCTAAGGTACTGAGTTTTGTGCCCAATCTTTAAAAGAAACAATGAATCTAAATGGTTTCAGGTAGTTGATTGGTGTTCTGGATGTTCTGGTAATTGGAGGATGGATCTACAGGGTCAACCTTTTGTGAGACAAAAAGCTAAGTAAACTAGCCAATGGACTGGCTTACATCGTACTAGTTGAGCTAACGGGTTGGTATCCACGAGATTCCGTTGGGCGAGCGTTTGAGATAATAGCCTAATGAGACAGTCATTGGTGTTTTTACATGTCATGTATTTCTTTTCTGTGGCTAGTAAGCTTACTACTTTGGAGTCGACCTCTAACTATTTCTAGCCCCCTTTAAAGTGCCCACTAAAACCAGAACACCTTGATGTGAATATACTGAAGGCAATATCAGCCGCTCCTGTCGCATGCACTTCCACCGTTGACCAACCCTGATTGTAGGCCTTGGTGCAACATATATACAGTCCTCTTCCTGACAGACAGCATCATGTCCTATAATTTCCATTACTGCAAAAGGTTTTACGCACGCGATCGAAGCGAGTATAGGAAGCAGGTTGCTGTTACAGTATTTGTCGTCTGAGTTGCGTGTCCCGAAGCAGCAACAGGTTCCCAGTCACATTTGATTGTTTTGGTTTTGGAACGACTTGACAGTTGCAAATACATCCTGTCTGGCGTCGGCTGTGGTTCAACTCGGACAGTTAACGCAGTTTACGATGGGGACCGGGAAATAGCATAACTTATCAAACCAATGGGGTAGGCATTTTGAATTGTTTATGAACAGTTGCCGAAAAATGGAGAACAAGTTGTGGGTCTCAAGATTCAACAAATAACCGATTTTGATCTACTACGGAGGTTCTCACTTCAGTGAGAATGAGATGCTCAATGAAATGCTTAACACTTGTTTCTCACAATGCTCAGTTTGTTGCGTGCTTCGTGACAGCGAATGGATTCATCGATGCAGTGGCCTACAGGTAGCATGCTACGATACTATCAAAATGGCGATCAGGAATCAGAAACTCACACGATCGAGTGGGTACGTCCATCCTGTGGGTCGTGAATTTTTCCACCACTTTTGATCTGATAAGGAAGTTGTGCGTTCGAATTACTCTCCACCAATTGTTGCACTTGACCAACGCATTTCAAAAATATTGTCATACCGGTATTAAACCTTGGATTTCGAGATGAAATGAAACAGGAGACGAATGAACACTTTTTGATTCTGAATTTACGCACTCGATTCGAATGACTGATAGGAGCTGTTCGAACAAGCGGGAAACAACCAGCATAATACCATACCTGACACTGTTTCACTAGAAAACACACTAGGGCAATCGGAAGAAGGTGGTAATTACGTGAAAACAAATAAAGACCACGACATGAGGTAGAAATTATCGGCTAACCGAGGGTAGTGGTTGGAAGCGATTTCAATTTGTAATGCGTTGATGAAATTCGTTTGCTTATTGTTCAGTACACCCAGCTGTGGTCAGTATCAGTGGCCATAATACGGCGAACGTAGTTTTGAACTTAGTTGCGACAACGACAGGTATCTCAAAGATGGTGAGTGCTATTGCGCATTTTTCCTATAAACCGTTTCATTTTCCCGTGTTCACTGGGACTGCCGGAGTAGCAAGTTAAAGACTAATTAGTTAGGCCTCCAACGTTGTATTTTAAGTGCTCATACCTTAAGCGTGACTCTTACTTTTTCCTTAAAGGTTTCATATATCTACCACGTAAAATCTGCAGTGTTTTCTCTGTTGAAACTAACCGCAACTGATTGGGAAACTGGCTGAAAGACCACAAAAATCCTCTCACGGCTGGTGGTTTTGCACAACAGAACTGCGGATACTCGAAGCGCGCAATACACACCGAGCGCCGTTAATTTTATTAAAAAAGACATCACTGTTAATATTCTGTGAGTGGGATATTCATCAGTGAACCACCAAGCTGTAAACTAATCGGAATAAAAATTAGCAAATGATACAATACTCCGGGCCTTTGTAGAGGTATGGAAAAAAAACGACCAAAATGTAAAAAATCATATAATGGAAGGCAACTAGGGAAGCGAACTGTCATAGAAACTTGGTTGCACTTAAAATCGTCAGTAGACGACTATCATTTGAACTGATCAATCATTCATTGATAATCGGTTTTCCTTCATGACTTGTAGTAGTACTTCGTGAAGGTTATTTAAAAAGGATACTCCGAACATCTCTCAATCGGACAGCAAATTCGCTTACAAAGAAAGAGAGAGATTAACAGAGACCAAAATTTCGGGTTCATTTTCTGGCGATCAGTCAGTAAGGACATTAAAAATCAAGTCAACAAAGATTGGTTGATAAGGACAATAGTGACCACGGTAGCCACAGTAATCTCCGGAGCGCAAAATTATTCGAACAAATGGATTTAACTCAACCATTCATTACAAACTTGAAAGACGACAATATACTTCGAACTTTAGCTACTCACTTTCCCTGACTGAAAATGTTCGTCACATAGTAGAGAGGATGCTCTCGTCGGGTTTGTTTATCGATAATTTTCGAACGAATTCCCATGGGTACGATTTCGTAGCTGTGCGGTAGAAAAGAACAGTGTATGAGAAGTTAATCTATTCGTTTCGAGTTGTTAGCTCTGAACTCGGATTTTATTTAACCACTGCGAACCGAAAAGGTCGTATATCGCTTAAAGTGCATGCACGTTTAACATTAACTTGTCCATCGACGATGTGCAGCACTAAGTGGAAGATGTTCAGTTACACTGGGAATTCACGTTCAGGTAAACAACTGTTTCCGAAAACGGAGGACTGTTTTACCATAGTGTTACGATGGGAAAACTTACATTCGATCTCTTTGGTTGTGAGGCAGGGAAAAGACAACGATACAGGCATAATGTCATGTCACCGAAAAATACGGCCGTTATTACGTCACGAGAGGGGCTTGGATTTTATTACGATTAGTGACTTCAGGGCCGCGAGAGATTTCCATATAGAGGATTGGACACCGGTCATTTTAGTTGGATCGATAACAGCCAAATACCGTAGACAAACTGACTCCAATTGGTTTGGGTCCTGGGCAGACTATTTTAGATGTTTTCTTAGCATATGGTTGAGAAATAATGTGGCTCTTGACATTTATTTCACAACATAGGATGAGCTAGTGGTCGATAATAGGATTGACGCTGTTTACAGCGAAAGCACAGAGCCTCATAAATGCATCTGAAGAAAGAAACTCATGGGAACGCTTAGCATTGGCGAAGTTTCTCTGCTCCGGTTGGTTATCAAAAGGGAAATAACGAAGTAACAGTGTAACTGACCTTAGGAGAACTATTTTGGCACAAATATTTGCAATTTATTTCTATAATATACCGATGAAAATTGTACCCGACACGGTCGACCTATCAGTCTTGCACAAGCCCCAACTAAGGGCGGAAAAACCCATTCTTTTTGGCACGTTACATATCACCCTATCTTTGGATGTTGAAAGTATTTCGCTCCAAGCTCATGGCAGGGCATTTTCCAAAATTTAAAAATTTCGTAGTTACCCATTCAGCACGGCTTTTCATTCTCAAATGGTCCCATATATTTATTATTCATTCCAAGTTCGGAAACCCTAAGAGATATCTAATTCCCTCAGGCCCCTTATAAACCTGAACCAATTCCGATCAACGGGCAGTTGCACTGTCGTGCTGAAATGCGAAGCGCACTAACATGGGCGCTCCCAGTGCCCAGAAGATACTTAACACAACCTGACTACAGCCGTCATCATTGTTTAGCGTTAAACAGTAAGGCAAGCCCCAAGGACCTATGCCTTATCACCAGAGGAGTATGCAACAAGAAAAGAGAATGGACTTACACAGGCGGCAAAAGATAAGAATGCTGGAGTAGCCAACACAGAGAATACAGCCTAACTGTACAAACGCAGCCACTGTTCACGGTTCACTGCCATATCCTTCAGTGTCTCCAGCCAGCTAATCGATAGGTCTTTCGGATCCCAACCACGAAGACGTGAGTTACCTGCTTTACCTGCGCACGTTGCCACTTCATCTTCTGACTTCCGTATGGCTTCCTGCACTCCGTGAGAGGAACGCAAAATAGGGCACGACATGGTGTACACGAGTGTACACCATAAACAACACATTCGGGACTACTGCCGTCCAGTCCCGTTACAGCACTTTACACTTTGAAGGTGCAAGTCACGTCGAACCGAGAGACAGAACCCGAGATTCTGACGAGTACATGCTGTGCATGGTCCGCGGATTCCAACAAGCACACAACGTCATTTGCGTAATCTAGGGCACCTAGCCTCTCACCATTTCCCAGTTCGATTGCTTCCATCACCTCGTCCATGAAGAAGTTGAACAGGAATGGAGGGATGAAAACACCTGTGTCGAACCCCGCTGTCATATCGAACGAACCTGTAAGTTCACCGTATACCCTCACGCAACCATAAGTATACAAATACATACTCGCCATGGGTTCACGAACTTCGCTGGCACATTACTCCCGTGGAGAGCACTCAATAACACTGTCCGATCGACCGAGTCGGACGCGCCTTTCAAGTCGAGAAAGACTACGATCGTAGGGCGGCGTTGTGTATGGCGCGTTTCTAACAGCTGCTAAAGATTTAATAACTCATCGATGCAACCTCGACGCGGAAGAAATCCAACCTTGTGCTCGCAGATGTTTCTCTCCCGAACTGGTATCAAACGGTGCAGGATTATCGAGGCTCAGACCTCAGTAACTATTGAAATTAAACTAATCCCACAATGATTGCTACAGTAAATCTGAATGTCGTTCTTGAAGATGTGTAAAATCAGTGACCAAGGAATAAGCTCCCTGATTCAAATGTTACGAAGCAAAGAAATAATTGCTTTTATTAGGACTTCTCCACCAAAGTTAAAAAGAACTAAGGGTGGTTCGTCGCATTCGATGGATTATCCCGTCTTTAATAGTCGAATATTCCACTCTATTTCCAATTGTTTTGGGGAGTCAAGAAACATCCCAAGGATTCACAGCTCCGGATATCGGACTAATTACATTGGCGTGTGGCCAGCTAAACTGATCCTTGAAGTGCTCCGCCCAGCTGTTCAGCCTCTGTTCTCTACTATGGATGAGCTCTCCAGTCCTATCGCACACGACTTCACTAACCGTAGTTCGTCACCCGCCATTGTCGCGTATAAGCTTGAACAGTCTTTCACTATTACCTGTAGTGGCTGCTAACTCCATCTGCTTGGTCACCTTAGCCCACCAGTTTTCACGGTCATCCTTAAGACTTACCGTCAATTGACGCTGCATCTGTCGACGCAACTTATTCATCTCCTTGCAGTTAGACAGCTGGCGTTTTTGCTTCAGTAGGCTCAGCGAACCCCGCGAGATTCAGGACCAAAGGCGAAATCTGCTGCCAAATGCATCGCCTGATTGAATTGATCCCAGCGCTTGTCTAAACTGCTGCTGGTTGCGGTTTTAGTTCGTAGGATAACTTCAGTTCATAGCTGTTCAAAACAGCCGAGTCAGACAAACGTTCGACAGCCAATCGGGTTTTCGACTTGCATCGATGGCCGTTGGAGATTCAGCAAAAATCGCATTAAAACTAATGCATGGTCCGATTCGAGGTACGTGGTCCAGTATGATGTACAGTTATGGTCAGAACCGCGCCAACGGTAGCTAACTGCGATATGGTTGATATGACTCAGACTACCCGTCAACTTAGAGCGCCATGTCGCCGTGCGATGCGAACTGTCTCGCAAATTCGTACTAGATAGGAATAAGTTATTGTCTGTTCGCTTAGCGGGCAAGGCGCATCGCCCACCTAAACAGGACTCCGACGCACTCAATTTTTCAACTTATGCATTAAAATCACCTGCTACCACTACAATGTCAGAGCGTTTGCTCTTCCGAACAAGAGTGACGAGGTTATCGTAAAACTCGTCTTTTTTCATGTCCGTGCTGAAGTCAGTGGGGGCGTATGCCGAGATGACAAATAAACTGCGCTTAACACAACTATACTTCCGGACGCCGACTGGTCCCAGCAGTCTCACGGCGCACAAGCAACTGTTAACCGGAATTCATTCTAAAAGGGCTTCTACAACCTTCTCACTTAGGGCTATTCGTACACCGCAACTGTTAACCGGGAACCCGTCTCAAAAGTTGGTAAAAACGCCCACGGCGGAACTATGTATTATGTTGGGCACCCGAAGACGCGGAAAAGAGTATTGAAGAGCTAACATGTTCGCCATCCTTCTAACTGGGTGCTGTACGACTGGCCATCTCTGTTAGTCTGAAATTCGTCCCTCTATACCAAAATTTGCCTAATTCCTATAGGTTCGACAGATAATTCATACTGGTGGTTAAATTTACGAATTTGGAGACCAATCTGACTTGGCTGAATTGCATTACAACTAATGGAGGATAGTTATACCAACCGATCTAAGTGAATACGCTCACTGCAATATTTAATCCACTTATCTTAAATGAGGAAGCTTCCTAATAATTAAGGTTGCCTCAAATGTTCCGTTGAATGGCTTCGTCTGATTCAGACAAGATAAAAAGCTGGCGAAAGAAATCCGAAAGGTGGTGTCATTAACTATGTGAATTTCAAACGCTTTGACAAATCAAGTCTTTTTAACTAACATTCAGAACGGTACTTATTTCCAAATATTAGAGATTGATGGTGTTTCATGTATAATCCAAAAACGAATGAGCGTCCTGTGTCAGTTATTCTCTAATCTAGGACTTTTCTTAGAAATGGTTGCGTCAAGAGAGTTGAATAGTGACTACAAATTGTTTTTAAGGGCACTGTGGAGGACTGAGGCCGGATCCCGACAGCTCTCGCTATACACTCCCAACCTAGACTGTCGAACCCAAACCTTTGCGCGAAAAGTTTGTGTCACATATAGAATGTAATCAGTCGGTACTAAATGTGAAACCCCTACACTGTTGAGTGACTTGATTGTTGCAATGCTCAACTATGCGATTGCGTTCAAATAGGCTCCCGGCCGTTGTCTCACTGGAACACGTGAATAAGTAGACATAAAACGAGACTGCAGAATCAGTCTTAGTTTTCCCATCATGAAGACACCACAACTAAGGGCCTTTTGTACTTATAACTGCTCATCTGTCGTTAGTTATTTGCTGCTTAGCCCGACAAACATCAGTGATAAAATGACGAATGGTGTCTGAACTATCTGTTCGACAGAACTGTCTTCGAGAGGCTACATTGCTTGGGTGTTTTAAGAAACCATTTTTCATGTGGTCAAAATTCATCGACCACATACTATGGGCAAGGATCGATGTGACTGGAATTACTTGATGGTTATCTTTATTACCCTTGCACCGGTCCGCATATAATAGCTGACTATATTCCTTCATGAGGATTTTAATTCTGGATATACATAAACATATATATACGTCACACCAAGATCTAATTTGTAGCTTCAGGAGTGTGCATGGAAGCTCTTCGTCGGAAAATTGGCTTGAGACATTTTATGTTGGCACCTGAGTTGTGCCTTTGGGAACGGGCATATTCCTCATCAGCTGCCAGCAGTCAGAAGCATACCTAACTTATGGTGGGCGGTTGGCTGCATGTGAAAAATATGAGACACCGAAGTTGCATCGTGTAAGGAATTTGCGTGACTATAGCCATCCGAAACAGTAAAAGATGACGCCCAAAAGAAGTAACTTTTTTAGAACATCAGTACAGCTAACTGGCTCAAACGGGGAAGGGGTGCTGAGCGTACATACAGCGTGATAGTCGGTGAGTACATCAGATGAGGAATACGTAAACGCAACTTTCGGAGAATCGGTATCTAAAGATAAACCGGGCATGTTTCTTCAATTTTTATAGTTGCTAACTTCACTTTTTGGCTTATATTCGAAGCAGGGCTTTCCAGACAACGCATGTCTACTATGACTTAAAATGTCGCTAAGAAAAAATGCAGTAAGCCGAGGTTCATCAACAAAAACAGTCAGCGAAAATTTGAAGTAGCACCAAGGGATATTTGGAAATGTGAGTTGATTAAAGCATAAGTGACCACACCTCAGTGTACACCCGCCCGTATGCCGCTGCGAATGTCATAGCCAGGGGACAGCTCAGCACGCCGACTACCTGTTATCGGTAGTAAAACCGATACGAAAAATAGAATCACCTCGTCCAACCAACACTACCACGCAAATCAAAGTGATTGAAGGTTGGCAGTATTGTTGTCGACCGAAAACTGCAAACAGCCAGAGTCGAAAGGGCTAATTCCAAAAAAA
>LUCM01010042.1:20334-33680 GCA_008360955.1 Fasciolopsis buskii
ATACGATCGTTGAGACCAGGTGCGCGAAGACTTTTAGCGTTTGAACACCGTTGTCTTGGGTATCAGTATTGGTAGAATGTGGTGGGAGAATTTTCCCAATAATTCGAAGGTTGAGCGTAAGGTATTGGACTCTATGGTTCGATTTTTAGAAAAGTCATTGAATAAGAACAGATTAATGTGGTTGCGACATGTTTTGCGCGATCCCACAAAAAAATCCTCCTTGTACGTCGTTCTCCGAGGCAGGTAAAATTTCGTTATTTCTCAGTGGTGACTGCAAATGTACTGTCCGTAATTAAGTGGTTCTCCGTCATTCCAGGTTTCGGGGGTATGCTTGCAAGTTCTCTGTCTTGGCTTCGCAGACAATGGAGATCGTGGGATATGCACCATCTAGAGCCCGCATTACTAGCATCTTAATTATAAAAATCGAGAGCTGCAGGGCGAGAGATTATGATGCCCCAAGTGTTCGATATTATGTTTGTTTACAGAGAACATATGAACACACACACACACGCGCACACACATACAAAGTGGACACTCACTGGGGGAATTGGAAGTTTAATTTTCGTGCTATGCATTGCAGAAGCATAGCACACTGACCCCAAGCCGCGTTGATCTCTTCCCATGCAATCTGTGAGAAATCGAAAACAGATGGTAAGAAACATGAGAAGACGATTTCAATAATGTTCCGCTACATAACGAGAACCATGCCATTTAATCATGATGAAAACGTATGTGGCTTTTTGGTTCCAAATGGAAAAAGAGGCCAAAACGACAGCATTTCTAGCATGAACTCCATAGACGAAAGAATGAAACACTGAAAAAAGTCTATTGCCCCAAAGTTTCAAAGCAGTTGCTCCCAGTGTATATTCGCTTCGGGTAGAGATACAGCGAAACAATGCCCAATAGTGTGCAATTTGCTGCCAGTAGTTGCGTATATAAACCTACAGAGTCAGATATTACACAAAAACTAACGAGGCATTAGATTTCCTTTAGGTGAACAGTGTCAAAAATGTTCTTTCCTCTAAGTGCTTCAGTGCTGGGTGGAGTGCGAACAAACCCAATTGTGTGTGACTATTGGATTATACTCAGTGAAAGAAAATGCGAGTCACAGAACGCTGTGAAAAATCGACGCACAATTTATCGATATATCACACTTATGTCGGAGCCACAATAACCGCTCCGATTCTTCTTGACATGCTATTTATCAGTAGGTAATTGAATGATACTGATATTTCTCCCAAACAGGTTGTCTGGACAGTTCTTCAACTTTGAGGAGTGGATGAGTTTCCCATCAGAACAACCTTTCATTTCAAACAGCCCAATTTGTTTACATCTGGGCTCAAATCTAGGAACCCAGGCGAACATGGAAAGAATCTTATCCCTCTAGCTCTCGCGTTATCTTTGCCATTTTTTGCCCGACTGAGAAACGCGCTGCCGTTTCGCAGTACAAAGCTTCATTTGTCAATGCAAGTTATTACCAGGGTTTTCCACGATATCTTTAAGAATCATTAAGAGTTAACGGTTTGAGTCTGGGTTACAGTTCGAGTGCCAAAACCACAGCCCTGACCAGTCCTAGCATACCAACTAGAAGTGTTGATCGATAAAAGCGTTGGATTGCTTGCAATGAGAGAATTCCAATAAAACGATTGGTAACGTGGGGCTTCACGAAAATCTGAATCCATGATTCAGATTTTATGAAGATGCCTCAGAAAAACATGCGTAAACGTGAACGGCGCCCTATTAATGGTAGAACGCTATTCTGGCAGTTTTGTAATGTATACCCCAAGTGTAAGTTATTGAACGAGACTGTGTGTGCAGCGCGAACAGCAATGACTAGACTGCTGTATACGGACGTGGCTTAGGATACCACGGATGCTGTGTTACTTTTCTGTATGGTAAACAAAAGGGCTGGGATTGGTAAATGTCCGCAACCAAACCCAAAACTAATAAGCAGAGGAGAAACTGATGCGCATCTTGCATGAGGCCGATGAAAAACGGAGTAGAAATAAAAGTGCAGTAGCAACCGTACAGATGCTAGCGCGTCCAATGCGCCGATCAAACCTTAACCCTCCGATAGCTGCAAAAGCATCGTTTTACCTTCGAAAGGCCAAAGGTCATCGTGTTCATGGACATTTGCGTAGACTTCGACTCTGTTGTTAGATGTGCATTATGACATTGTTTGTTGAGGAATGGAGTACCCGAGAAGTATGCGTCAGTCCTCAAACAGTTGTATCGTCATAAGTCAGGTCGGGTTAGGGCTTGCTGCCACTTTTCACTACCCCCAGTGGAGTACAGCAAGACTGCCCTATATTCCCATTCATTTTCAATTTTGTCATAGAGTACATTCCACGGAACGCTTTAGCTGGTCTTTTAGACGGTGGATTTGAAGTCCTCCCAAGGAATGCAATTATTGACTTAGATTGTGCTAACGATATCGCCTTGCTGAGTGACAATGGACATGCAATTCGACGTCCGTTATACCGCCAGTGTACCTTGCACCTTCAACATTGGCAGGAACCTGTGTCTGCGCTCATCACAAGTAGTAACGGGTTACAAATAGTCAACAACTTCAAGTACCTCGGGAGTCTGACCACACCTGGCAGAGGCGTTGAGGAGGAAATCACATCACGGATTGCGAAAGCAGAAGCACCTTTAGCGGATCTGCGTTACTTGCGGTGTCGCCATGACATCCAGCATTTTCTCAAGGGAAGGGTCTACAATGCCACAGTTCGTGGTGTTCTGCTTTACGGTTACGAGACCTGACCTATCCACGTTTAGGATGCCCGGTGGCTGTCTGTCTTCGCAAACCGATCTCTCTGAAGCATTGCTCATGTCTGGTGGGAACATCAGGTAAACAACGACGAGGTGCATCTCGTGTATTGGGCTGCCTGCAGCGTCTCCGACTGAGAATAACCGTTATGTGAAACCTAGTAAGCTTGGACACGTACTGCGTATGCCTGCCCATCGACCACCTTTTCGTGTTCTTTTTGCACGTACTGGTCGAGGCTGAAAGAAGCCACGTGGTGGTAGGTAATGACTTTGATGGTAGAAGTATGAAGAAGTTAGCTTCGGTCTTGGCCTCGGTTGACGCTTCCCGCCTTCCTGGTTGGAGGTCAAGGGATGCGGATTATTGTCGGTTGAAGAACGTCTGAGAGATAGAGGGCTAAGAACCGAATTCGGTGGCACGAATGCTGTATGACTTGTCTGTAGGTCTCGCGCTCCTTAAAAAAGACCGAAAACAAACGAGAAGTCAAAATATGTACGGCGAAAACAAAAAAACTTGGTTTGTCGATCCTTTTTATTTCTTTCTTCTTTCATCTAATTTCGGTAATGTTCTGCTTACATGTTGCTGCAGTTGGCACCACACCTGTTTTCAGGTCAGTGTAAAAGACAAGATATCCGTAAATCACGCCGTCACAAGCTAAAATTACCAAAGATCATGCAAATTACTTCGACTTTGTGACTGGCGTGATAGTGATGATAAGTACGATGATGATTGTGCTGCCGCATTTATAATTCTTATTATATCGATGTGGGATGAATCTTCGAAAAGATGCACTGTGGCTTCCGGTAACAGAATCCAATGATTTCTCAAAGGCACAAAAAGAGTACATCTCTATGAAGGACAGAAATCCAAGTGGCGCGAAATGACTTGAACTGTGGTTAATTTGAAGATCGAATCATCATATCATCGTTCGAGTCGTTTAACAGCCAGGCAAGCCTCATGACCGCTGCATTTCCAGAGTTTACACGATTTATATAAAAAGAGTCCAATATCAGCAGGGGAACAGGAAAGTGGACCTACACAGGCGGGAACAACATAAGACGCTGCTGCAGCCAACACACGGGAACACAGTCTAACTGCACAAACGCCTACCGTGTTTTCCCAATTATTTCTGATTCGACAGACAATGGCCCCACGATCGCCCATTGTGTCAAGGTTCACTGCCATATCCTTCAGTTGTCTCCCAAGCCAGCAAAGTCGACGAGTCTTTTTCGAACTTTCCACCCGAAGGCCCTGGGACACCTACTTACCTAACTCCGCTGTACATTTTCTCATCCCACGTCATCTGTTGGCCTCCACATGCTTCTTCGTCCCCTTAGGAGGAACGCAAAATAAGGCACGGTAAGTGGTAGTACGAGTGTGTTGCGTCATATGCCAACACGGTGAACCCAACCCAGCGTAGTCCCTTGCTTAAGTTTCATACGATGAAACAAGCTATTTTCAAGAACGTGGCACCGCAATACCAGATTCCTAACTCAATCTTACTCACTCCGGTTCACTCCATCCCAATCCTAGCCAACTACGTAAACATCGCCTGTCGAAAAACTTCCACCGACGAACATCACCCACACTGCATACTCACGTCTCACGACCGTACACAGAACGAACGCACTGCAGCACAGTACATAACGCCCTTTCATATTTCAGGAAATATCAGGCGACGCCACAATGCCTTCATCCAAGCGTAAGCTGCCCGACTGATTATATCTCATAGTTACTTCCAATTCACCGAGCTACCTATGTTAGACACGCAGCTACTCAAGGTAGGTGAAACGATCCACAATCGTCAGCGTCCTCTCCAACCCAGTAATCAGTTCGGCGCTGCTGTCGTCCAAGTCCTGTAACAGTACTTTGCACTTTGAAGGTGCAAAAGCACATGCAACCGAGCAAACACATCTCGACAGTCTATCTAGTGCCCGTTGTGCATGGTCCGCAGACTCGAACAGGCACACGACGTCGTCCCCGCGTAATGTAGGTCGCATAGCTTTTCCTCCATTCCAGTCGACTCCTACATCCCGGAGACCTCCCTAAAAGCAATCTTCCAATCACCTCGTCCATGACGAAGTTGACCAGAAATGGAGAGGTGGGACACCCTTGTCGAACCCACTATTGTTTCGAATGGAACTTTTGCCAGTTCGCTGTATACCCTCACGCGACCAATAGGTATGCGAGTACAAATGCCGCAACAGGTTCACAAACTTCCGTTGGCATAACCCTTCCGGTGAAGAGCACTGAGGTAGTGCCGGTCGAATCCACGGAGTCGAAGCACCTTTCAAGTCTAGAAGACTTACATCGTAGGACGGGCGGTGCGTGGTGGCGCGTTTCGAGTATCCTGTCCGAGGGAGTGAATATTTGGTCGATGCACCGTCGACCTGGCACCCGAAATCCGACCTGTTGTTCGCGGCTATTACTCTCGCGGAAATCGGTGTCAAACGGCGCAGCACTATCGAGGATAACACTAGTAAACATCGGAATTAAAAAAAAAAACTTTTAAAAAAATTTTCCACGATGCCTACGCAAGTCACTCCGTTACCCTTCGTGAATATGGGTACACTATCAGTGACTCGCTTCGATAGCGGGATACGCGCTTCGATCCAAATATCACGTAACAAGGAAGTAAGTGATTTCATCAGCACTTCTCCACCAAATTTGAAAAGAACTGGGGGATGTTCGTCGGACCGGGCAAAAGCTTTTTCTGTTCTTCAGAAGCCGATTATTCGACTCCACTTCCACTTCCGTTGGATGATCAAGTGACACCTCTCAAGCAGTCACAGCTCCAAGCGTCGGACTAGATACGATAGCGTATGGCCAGTTAACTGATCCTTGAAATGTTTCTGCCCAACGGTCTCCAGTCTTTCCTGTCTACCCTGGGGGGGGGGTGGGATTGAGCTTGCATTCCTATGCCAACAGGGATTCACTAACCGAAGTTCGCCGCCCACCGCTGCTCGCGTATTAAGCTTAAAACAGTCTTTTGACTGTTAACCGAGCGGCACCACTTCATCTCTTCGGCTAAACTTAATTCCACCAGTTTTTCCGCGGGTCATCTCCTAAGGCTTATGGTCAACTGAACGCTGCCAACTGCCGCCGACGCATCTTATTCATTTCCTTGCAGTTAAGGCAAGCTCGCGTTTTTGCTCCATTAGAATTAGCGACGCTTGAGAGCATCCAGTGATTTGATGAACACTAGATCTTGGGACCGCAGCGGAAATTCGCTTGCCAAATCATCGCCTGCTTTAATTTGATCCCCACTGCTCGCTACACTGCTGCTCGTCGAAGTGAGTCTTAGTCCGCGACGATATCTTTTTGCTTCGGTCTCGAGCTGTTGCGAACGAGCCGAGAAGTGCAGACGATAATCGCCTGTGACACGAGCCAAAATCGAAGAAAATTTGAATGAGCCTGCGAATTCCATAGTAGCCATCAGCTGACAGCGAAAAATCGAGCAGTTTGAAACTAATGCAGTGAGGTCCGATTCACCGAACGTAATCGTGGTCCAAGTACGTAGCATGCTACATTCCTGGACAGAACCGCCGCCAACGGTAGCTTTCTGTGACTTTAGCCTAAGTATCTGGCTCAGACACACCTGTCGAGTTTAGAAGCGCAATGTTGTGCAAGTGTCGGCCACGTTCCGAACTGATGTTCGGAAATTTCGTACTAGATAGGAAATAAATGATTAATCGTGCACAAAATTTGGAGAGGTCTTTTCTCCGTTGTCTGTTCCGCTGCGCAGCGCAAGGCGCATCGCCACCTAAACAGGACCCTGCCGATGCACTCCAGTTTTCCAACTTGTGCATGTAAAGTCACCCTAGTCTTACCACTTTAGACCAATCTTAGTAGAGCTCTTTGCTCTTTTCTACGTCGACACACATACGAAGTAACGAACTGTATTATCGTAAAACTCGTCTTTCTCCGTGTCAGTGCTGCAGTCTGTGGGAACGAGTGATGCAACCCATCATCGAGATAACAAATAAACTAAACGCTTAAACACTACTATTCCTTGCGATATCGGAACGCCAAGAGCTCGATCCTGCAGTCGGTCACGGCACAACAGACGTCGGTTGACTGGATCCAAGTCTCAGAATAGGCTTTGTGTCATTCAGCAACTTCAATCACTCAAGACTATTCACTCAACACTCATGTAAGAGGTGCAGGTTGATACACCGAGAGCTTGAGCGCGCCTTCGTCTTACCACTGAAAGTGTGTTTGAAGAAAAAAAACGTGGTCTGACCCAAGAACGTGTGTTCAGGCCGCAGTTACGTGGTGCAGAATGGTCTAATATTAACTCGTACTCTCATCGGCATAAGGCTCGAATCTGAATCGTGTATATATCATTACTCCAACGCAGGACAAGATCATCAATCGAAAGTGAAGCCCTCTACTGTGCGCAGTATGTGCCCAGAGAGGCTCTATGTAGTGGCCCAAGACCTGCAGTTAAAGTGCGCATATGAAAAGAGGAACCGGAGATATCAGTAGGCTGACCGAGGCTTGCGAAAATGGTGAAGCTGTACTCACAAGACTGGGGAGAACACAACCATACTTTGACAATTACTATCTTATTATTCATCAACGCAATTCGAAAGGGAAAACGCACCGAAACACGTTGCATAGTAGTGGGCGCCATGTTAATGTCGTAATATGGAGAGTAGCACCAATGTGGTAGAGGCCAGCAAGGGGCAATAATAGAGAATAGATTATAGCTCGTGGAGAGCACGCAAGCGGAAATATAGAAGAATAAAAGAAGAGACCACGTGGGAGATTATCTATCGAGTCCGAGCAGACTAATCTTTACTTACTGGCCAAACTATAGAATATTAAGCTACGAAGATTATAAGAAAAGAGCTGGAATGATATTAGGGATACGTCGCACTCACGTCCGCATCGATGACACTATAATGTGGGCCGCCAGCGCAGGTGATCTGAGTATGATCCTCGTCAGGATGCTATAGAGGATCATATGAACTCTTCAGTGATAGCGATTATAACTGCTTGTTGGAGCTTGTATTTGGAGGTTGTACATGATTGAGATGGGTATCGATTTCTTGAGAAATAGATAAGCTACATAAACTGTTCTGGTCGAAAAGTTAGAAAGGAGCTCGGTTGGAAAATCATTGAGGGGTAGTCAATTCACGCAAGGACCGCTTGCCCAATCCGACCGATCAAGTAGCTGTAAGTCCCCTCGCTTGTGCCAGTTGAAGAACAGTTCCAGAGTAATTACCTAACAGATTGTGCAAAATTCAAATCTTGATATTACACCACTCTCCGTTAGTCAATGACATGATATTAAAATAGCTAGCGCACATAGACTGACAGATAAAACATGATCATATCTTTACGCCGCGATTTGGGAGCTTCGAATGTATTAGTAATCGACCGTCCACAAATGGAAGTCTGCACTGATACAATGATAAAATAGCACAAAATTAAAAGTGTTTTCACCGTCTTAAACCAAATAAGGAAAACGTAGTTTGAGCACAGATTGGTGCGTACCAAACGTTGTAAGTTGGTTTTTTTCGGCGATCCGTAACACGAAGATTCAGTGACAATAACTCATCGCCCGAATCCAACAGGGTTTGTTTCTGTTCTTGTACTGTGTTTTGAGCCCCTACAAGAAGTGACGATAAAGAACAAGAAAACAGAACCAAAGGGCCGATTTCAACTGTTTATTTTGTGTGTTATGAAATCTAACGACCTAGGTGGTTTTAACCAATAGGGGACGAAGCTCCGGTAACGGCCGCAAACGTTCTCTATATCCAATGCCAATAAGAAATAACACTTCGGTATTTCACGATCAAAAGTTGAATTTAATCACCCATCAGTGTGAAAAAGAGGTCGTATCCACTAGTTAAGACGTTTGCTGACCATCGCACCACCATGGCCATCAGGATTAATTCAGTTCTCTCGACATATATGGCTAATCACGATCATGCGGTACCAGGACCCATCATTATCTTTCACAAATCCAGACCGCATCCTAAGGATGGATTACGACGCGGAGCGACGACTTTTGTCTGGTAATTAGAAAAGCGGTACCGTTTGTTGTCGGACTATAGTTAATAATAGCCCTGTTTCACAGAGAAATCCACACTCGCAGTTCTGCACATATAATATGAGGACTCCGAACAGAGGTGTACTGCCGCTGGGCGCGTCCCTGGATTGCGATTCCAATCGGAACACCCATCAATATTGAATGATGGACGCAGTCTGACTATCCTAACCGTGAAATGTACGATGCGTGAGCCTCCATAACATCACATGGGTAAATACAACTAATAAGTCGTAGGACAACAGAACGGCGGAACAACATTCGGAGGCGAGACTGATAATTTTTGAGATCGTGAGGTGGTAGTGTAGTTATTTCTTGACAACAGCTAGTATCTTATCTGTGAAATAATAATTAGATAGAATAACGTTCCAACATGGTGGCCATAAAGGATACGTGATTGTAGTAACGTTCGCCCCACGACTCACACACTATCGTGGTTGGAACTTGTTGTGATGCAAAATCGGCAAGCGTTTCAACGACCTATTATATTTTGCTGGTATCCGTCATGAGACCTAGGCATACGGAAGTCCGATGTGAGCAGGGAGTATTTACCAGAAGCGAGAGATATAAGTGCCAGTGAATCCAGAGGTTCTTGTACGAGCTGCAGTTCGTCACGGGTTGGATTGCTCATGTTATCGACGGAATGCCGATCTGTACTGTACACTTGCAGGTCCCTGCGATGCTTGCGTTAGACGAGTCACAATTAAAGAGCGCTGTCCAAGGCGCGCGAATTATTTCAGTCACGACACTATATGTTTAAATTAGGACGACGTAATACACGCACTGAAATAACTCGAGTGAAAAGATCAGTCAGTAATACATCAAGATATAATCACATATCGAAATTTACATAGGCAACAAGGGTATAATTAGTAATAATTTGAAGCCTGGGTACCAGGAGCTTAGGGTAGTAAGCAATAGCACACAGCTAGAAGGTGCGATGTGAGCTTGAATTAGAATGACGTATCGTGCGTGCATTAGACGACATTCACACACATCATGATATGAGAATACCTACTTACTTTGCGTAAATCGTTTTTGATGACCTTGACCAAATACCCATAGAAATACACAGGCCGTAAACGTGAGTTAAGTAACTCCCAGAAAACCCTAAATATCCCTGTTGGATAAACGAAGTTTATAATTTAATGAATATGAATCGCACAGACCTTCAAAAACGATTACGAAGTTTCCATGCTTCAGTAGGATTTTCCCGTTTTCATGTACAAGCATTTACCTAGAACAACCAATATCAACCCATGTTTTAACCTGGCATCTGCAAACTGAAAACGGGATTTTAAAAAAAAGACACTTGGAAATAATTCATGACACTTACTGATGCTGCTTTTATACCTATGCAATTACTAGAACAGCTAAGACTAATTAGTAAATGAAAAATTTTGAGTGCATCTACAATCGACGCACAGACCTGGTCCCACCGCAATCATGCGAAAAGCAAAACGAGGAGAAAATACATTGTTTCCGCTTTATTGAGCTCTTGCTGGCATCGTAATCGTATCGCCCCTAATCCACGGCCCCCGTGTGTTCCACTAGCCGCTACGCAACTGAAAGAGTGGTTATCTCAAAGGACATGACTTACTAGCCAGATCAGCAAACACGGCGTTGAAAACTGCTGCGAAACAGGGAACCGGAAGTGAAATTAGTACACTTTCAGTCAATTTCGATCCAGGGTTTCAACCGTCCCCTGGAGAAGAGTCCCGAGATCGAGAAAAATTTGCAGTTCCCATATATTCATATAACGTAAACCATGTCTCCTTGAAAGAGAAAAAAATGGCAATGAATCCTATTTTTATAAGTGTCAACCCGGTTCGCGTAAAATAAACGGAACTGAACGATTTCCCGAATAATCTCCACAGAGCATATTGGGAGAAACCAACAGCGTGGCGAAGACAAGTTCGTTATCAGTTAAATTGTAATCACGTCTATACATAACGTTAAACATGGATTTAAACTGTAAATGAGAGGGAGAATTGATATGTTAAACGGTTCTGAAGATCAAACATGCCCACTGTTGTTTATATACGATATTAGCGGTGTAGCGTGTGGTATGTGAGGCGCAATAAACAAAGCAAGGATATATGGTTTGGGGGAAATGCGCATTCACACCGCAACCCAGATTCTGTAAGAAGGAATTACGACAAATCTTCGGGATAACGACCGCAGGCCAGGAAAGGTTTCAGGGTTTTATACGAACTGCTTTATGGGCACAATTCAACAAAGGACCACACCGGAATGTTTCAATTCAAACTTGAAAAGGGAGAAAACGAAGGGATAGCATATTTGGATGTTAGCTATAGTCTTCGAAGTGAATTGCTCCCCGCACAGTTTACTCGTAAACAGGCAAAACCTACCATGGGACGGCAAGTATATTAATTTCAGTATTTTTCGTGCTAATATGTTGACTTGTCAATACGGCACGGAAAATCGCACCCTCGAGATTCTACAGAGGAGCAGCTTCCATTTTCCTACAGGAGGTGTTCAAGCAGAAGCGGAACCACCCTATTCCTGAACGATTTCATTGGAAAAACCACGAAAACAGTTCTGAAGAAACGAACCATAGAACGATCTATGTACATTCAGTTTTGCCCTTTAAAAGGTAACATTCCAGTGGAATGTCATCTTATCACAGATTCCTCCGGAGCTATCGTTAACGACGTCCCATGCAGCAAATCAATAGCAACTTGTGCGATCAGCCTAAAAGATAGTGTGCCGGATTCTAATGGCCATTCTGTGTATACTCCATAATCACAACACCGTGGGGCAACGGTATGACTTTTGCCACACAATACGAAGCAGAACTTCGTGAACACAACCCGGCTTTGAAGTCAAACCACACGGAGCGATAAAATCAATCATTGGTGCTGTGTTCAACACTTGGTTGATTCCATCAATTAAGTGAACGTCAAATGAAGCGTTCGAATAAATCTAGAAAGTCGGGAGTAGGTTACCAAGACTAGTGAAGACCGGACCTTATCTACAGCTAAGGCTGTTATGTATTTCGTCTCCACGCATTCCAAACTTTGTGTGCCCCAAAGCAGTTCGTCAAACACGGAAGCTTCCTGCCTCCGCTCGCTACCCCTGAAGAATCTGTCCGAGTCCCTTAACCAGATGACGCTCCACCGGTGGCGAATCGTGACCCCAAACACCATCCGCGTTCACACCCACAACGCATACTATATACTTTATATAATAATATATATATTATAGCAAGAGATAGTATGGATGCGTAAACAAAATACGCCCGGGAGCTACGACGGTTTCGCGGTTATTGTTCGCTCGTCAGGTATGCGTAACCCGATGCCTCTCATTGTCTAAACCTCCACATTACTTGTACACTCCGAATTGATTGATAATTTCTCCACCAGAACGAATCCGTCCCAACAGGAGTGTGCATGGAAGCTCTTCGCGAAGAGTCCACAGAAGAATCACAACTGCTGTTCGCTGATATTCTTTGTCAAGCATTGGAGCCTGAGCCAACCTTAGGAACGAGGGCAGAACTGCCCCAGGATACATTACTAACAACTCCACGCAGGAGAGTAGTATCTGATGCCGTAAACAAAATTAGCCCGGGAGCATACGACCGGTTTCGCGGTTTATTGGTCGCTCGTCAGGCTATGCCGTACCCGATGCCTACTCCATTGTTCTTAAACATCCACATACTTGTACACTCCGAATTGATTGATATTTCTCACCAGAACGAAAATCCGATAGCCAACAGGAGTGTGCATGGAAACTCTTCGTCGAAGAGTCCACAGAAGAATCCACAACTGTGATCGTTGATAAATTCTTTTGTCAGTTTGGGCTGAGCCACTCGAACGGAGGGCAGAATGCCCCACAGTATATCTATAAACAAAGCAGGAAGTAGTATCTGGATCCAGCGTAAAACAAAATTAGCCCGGGCAGCACACGACCGGTTTCGCGGTTATTGTCGCTCGTCAGTATGCGTAACCCCGATGCTCCTCTTGTCCTAAACATCCACATACTGTACATCCAGAAATGATTGAATATTTCTCACCAGAATCCGAATCCGTAGCAACAGGAAGTGGGTGCATGGAAGCTCTTTCGTCGAAGAGTCACAGAAGAATCACAACTGTGGATTCCGTTGATAATTCTTTGTCAGTTGGCTGAGGCCAACCTTAGGAAACGAGGGCAGAATGCCCCAGGATATATATATAAGCAGGAAGTAGTATCTGATGCGTAAACCAAAATATATATATATATTTATATTTGACAACGAGTCCTAGTTTGGATCGAAAACGTCCCAATAAACCGTATACTCAGTGTACGCCTTCTCAACCTCTTAAAATTATATATAATATTATATATATATGACAGTGGACGTGTTTTGATTATTAGAACCGTAACCTATCACCTCTCCTAATTTTTAAAATGTTATGTAATTGGAATTGGGCACCGCTTACTGTTTTGTCCGCTTCCATCATTCGATGAGTAACACTTTCCTCTTGCTTATGGATGACCACTAAATGGGTGGCTTATTTC